>SKCR01015743.1:0-43875 GCA_019454045.1 Zanthoxylum bungeanum
ACCAAGGCCTTCCCAACAATAAGTCGAAAGTAACCGGGATGTCCAGTACTGTGAACTCAACCTCATCTTCAATCGGTCCTACCTTGACCATAGCCACAAAGGTACCCTCAACTCCCCTTTTATTGTCATCATAAGCCTTAATAGTCATACTGGAGGGGTCCAAGTCTGTTGCTTTCATACCCAATCTTGACAGAATTTTCAGCGGGCACACATTGATGGATGAACCGTCATCCACCATCACACATGAAGTTCTCTTGCCCCTCACCTCGGCCCTGATAAATAGAGGCCTGTTATGATTCCTCCCCTCGGCTGGGAGTTCATCCTCAGAAAAAGATATCTACAAAGCTTCTTCTGAACCGACCCAACAAACATTGCGGGGTTGGCGTCTTCCGGTACCACAATCTTGCTCAAGGCCTTAACCATGGCTGCCTATGCTCCCAGATGCACATAACAGTTCCCAGATACGCACTTGTGCTCTAGTCTTCCTCAATTGCCTCAGCACTAATCCCCCTCAGTATTTTCTCTGTAGTTTCAACCACTTTTCTACCATCTGTCAAAACTTCTTTACCCTTATCTGCCATATCATTGTAAAAACGACCACTGCGCGTCATTCCCCTTACTTCTTCCTCGTCACTGCTAGAGAAATCAAGCCAAAAGTTTTTCCCTTGCTCAGTCTCATCTTCACTAGTACTATCCCAGATTCCCAGGCAAAAGGCTTGAGGGTGAAAGGATTTTAGGACAAGGTCTTCTGGGAGGCCAGAATTGATCATATAGGCTGGTGGTGGTACGGCACGGTAATTGGGTAAGGGGTTCTGTGTGTGTCAGGCTGTTCTGTTTCTAGGTCAGGTATTTTCTTGGAGTCTATCAGGTCTTGGATTTCATGGCGGAGTCGGGTGCAATTGTCAGTGTCATGGCCCTTTTGTTGGTGAAAGTGACAGTAAAGGCTTAGGTTATAATGTGATGGCAGGGGATTGGGTAATGGTTTGGCTTCCAAGGGTTTTAAGAGCCCTTGCCTCTTCAGTTTCTCTAGCACCTTTGACAGGGGTCTTCCAAGTTGGAAAATCTCCGGTTCTGGATAGCGGCAATCTCAGCAGAAACGGGCTTTGTTCCCGATGTTCCCCCAATAGGCCTCCTATTCAGACCATAGAATTTTCTATTCTCGGCCTCTTCTTCCTCAATATCCATGACAGTTTCCCTCAACTGCCGAAAGTCTGCAATCATGGAGGTCATCCTCCTCAACTTGCTGTAAATGGAGGGCTTGGTGCCCTTGATAATCATCTTAATCTGATCCTTCTCCGAAGGCCTAGTCTGCATCTTCAACAATTGACCCCTCAACCGGTCCACATACTCCTTAAAACTCTCCTCCGATTTCTGCTTAACATTCTCTAGATCACGGAGTGACAGATCAATCTCTAGGTCAGTGACATACTGCTTTAGGAAGGCATCAGCCAACTCCCTCCAATCTTTCTTCACTTTCTTCTCCAAACTGTGGTACCACACCACGGGAGCTCCCTCGAGCGACATTCCAAACATTTTCTGCACTTGGCGCTGAGATAAGCCAACTGAACTCATGACTCATACAAACTACCGGAGATGCACCCTTGGATCCCTATTCCCGTTAAACTTAGCCATATCAGGCATCTTGAACTGTGTCGGCAATTGTTCCTCGAAAGTCAGTGTGTCATAATCCAGCAAGTCCTCATTCTACCCCTCATCTTGCGGGTAACTGACTCAACCTGATCCCGAAGTTTCTGTAACTCTGCCTGAGACCCAGATACTCTGCCTGCTGCATACTCTGCCATATCATCATCAAAAGCGGGGATATCATCCCCCAATCTGTTCGGAGGTTCCTATTGCCTCACATCCCGAATTAACCCCGACACGAGACCCAACTATACCAGCCATAGCAGTAGTCAAAGCTTGCAACTGTTCAGTGACCTTGGCGAGACCGTTCTCTAACTGATCCATACGGGATACCTCATTACCAGATTCACTCATGACTGTTACTGTTCTTTTATGAGCCTTGTTCCTTCTCTAACCCAAACGGTATCTTTGATGTCTTTTTGAGACATAGAGGGTGTTAACATGATATATGTATGCATGAGGTGCATGAGATACATGTAACATATATAACATACTACATCAACTAAAATTCTCAAACAATCGGCCCGTTATCATTTTAGAAACTTTTGGGCTAACTGTCATAGGAGTGAACTCGTCCCAGTTTAAATGGCCCAACAAGTTCACATCTCATGGCAAGGAGCTCAACTAAATCCAAGTGGTAATGTTCCGAACACAATCACAAAGTGGCCCACCAACACTTAGAAGCATTTGGCCCGATCGTCATAAAATATGTTCTTGTCCCAGTTTAAATGGCCCAACAAGCCATATCCCATGACAAATGGTCCAAATGGATCCAAACGGCGATGTTCCCAAACACAAACATAAAAAAAGATAATGCAAACACAAAACAATAATTTCTACAGAATGGCCCATCAACATTTCAGAAGCTTTGGGTCCAATGGTCATAAGGTATGAACTCGCCCCAGTTTAAATGGCCCAGTAAGTCCGCATTTCTGACAATGGTCCAACTGCATCCAAATGAGGATGGTCAACAAGCTCATACTCAAGGAAATAATTGTTACTTTAACCATACAATCCCGGTCTATGGGTGGGTTCGCAGGAGTGTAGACAAAGGCTCTCATCGGCGAAGGATGGCCCACAACTAGGTCTCCCCAATCAAGGGTTCGAGCAACCAAGTGAGAGCATTCTTTTTTACACTAAGGTACGTGCCAATGAGCTATGTGTGTGACTGACTGTCAAATGGATTTCTCGTTGTAGATTCCCCAGAGGGAAGGTGGAGCGAGGCTCACTTAAATACCCAAGCCTCTTAGCCTCTTATCGCTAGTGTCAGGAATAAACAACGAGTCCTCCAAATTAGTCCATCACAATAGGCTACGAGTAGATGGCTATATAGGTTCCTTCACAGCTTTTCCTTCTAGAAAGGTAGTGAATGAAGGAAGACACCAAACCATTACCTAGCCTCAAAAATTCCTTTGATTAAACCCCCATTTCATCCACTATAGACACGGTCAATTAAAACAAAATCCAAACATTACAAAAGACAATATTTCGGGGCCGATTCTCTATCCCCAGTGGAGTCGCCAGACTGTGGGACACATAAACTGGGCGACGCATGCTATCCCGGGCTCGCGGCCCGATTGGAGTACGGAGTAGCCACGGGGGGCTAAACCGGAGAATAATGGAGTCGCCACCCGTGTGAACCGGGAAAATGAGATTTAAGGCCGCACTCACCCCTCGCAAGGGAATACCTCAAACTGTTGGGTTCGGAATGGTCCCTTACTTATGTCACTTGTAATGAAAGGATTTGTGTAATAATTTAATCAAGCTTAAGTAACACTTATTTCCAAGAGTATCATGCTTCTAAGTTCACATGCACAAAAATAAAACTTACACCTAAATTTGCATATATTTCACATCTAAGATTGCATGCTTGAAAGTACATCAAAGTAGCAACGAACATACAACTTCATTGGCATATTGTATTCATGGAAACACAAGCACACACGAACCACACAAGCACACATAAAGGCGAATCAAATGATGGCGAACATGTGATTTCATAGACATATCATAAACAAATAGCCATTACATGTCCATGCACAAATAAAAGAGTCAACTAAGTATATAATGCAAAAAGACACTTAAGGATGCAATTAGGCATTAAAGTGAGCATGCTATGACTTGGTACAAAAGAAGATAACTAATATGAACATAAACACACATGTGAGCACTTTTCCAAGTGGTACGTGGAATTGTATCCCAAGTACAGACCACACTACCGTCCATTCGGAATCGGCTACGGAATTTCTATCTGGGTTTCCATCCGATATACCACAAGAAATAATACTCAAATGCTATCACGACATGGATATATGAATTGTAATACGTTAACAATTGTACTCTTACATGTGGGGAATACAGATGAATGATACCTACATATCTTGCGTAATACAGAGAAGCAATCAGATTCATCATACGAAGGGATAGCTACTAGAAACAATTATGTATGAAATCTGATGAAAATGACTCAGTTCAGTAGGTGCGCGTTCGCGTAGCATTTGAGAACGCGTTCGAACGGTAAACAGAAGGTTCGCATTCGATAGCGTTCGAGAATGCGTTCAAACGGAGCCAAACCTGATGCATGAAACACTAAAAAAATGCGTGCGCGTTCGTGTAGCGTTTGAGAACGCGTTCGAACGATAAACAGAAGGTTCATGTTCGTGTGGCGTTCGAGAACGCGTTCGATCGGAACCAGACCTGATGCATGATGAAACTAAGAAAATGTGTGCGCGTTCGTGTAACGTTTGAGGACACGTTCGAACGGTAAACAGAAGGTTCACGTTCATGTTGCGTTTGAGAACGCGTTCGAACGGAACCAGACCTGATGCATGCAACACATTCATAGACAAACGAATCCACAATGTGGGACCTCACGTATCCGATTGAACTCATCTCGCATCCAATCGAGCATACACCAATCGGTGTGGCAAAGCATCGTGGTAAAGGGTTTTAACCCCTCCAAATATGGGACATTTCATCGCACTTTCTAAGCCCATGCGCTCAATTGAATCATGCATACAAAGAATTAAAAACAATAATATCAAACTTAGTATGCCCGATTGAACGTATCTTGCATTCAACCGAACACACATCAACCGGCGCGGCAAAGCATCGTGGTAAAGGATTTTAACCCCTCCAAGTAGGGGACCTTTCATCGCACTTACTAAGCCCATGCGCTCGATTGAATCACGCATACAAAAGTAACATGCAGAATTCAAATGACGAAAAATAAATAAATCAAAGAAAGAAAATAAATAATTCGTTCGCTAGAATTAAAATCCAATTTAATTCTGCATTGAAATCCAATTTCAATTAATAATCTAATATATTATTTTAGCCAATTAATTAAATAGAAATCTAATTTCACTATTAAATTCATTTTGCCGATTAATTCCAAACTAATCGCGATCTCTCCTCTCGACGAATTTAATCGCAGATAAATTCTCGAGGCAATTAATCCCAGATTAATTTTCTCTCTGTTAATTAATCCCAGATTAATTCTTACCGTAATTAATTCCAAATTAATTTTCTCTCTCATAATTAATCCTAGATTAATTTTTGTTCGAGTCAATTATCATCGGTGAATCTTTGGGAAGCGACCCAAGAGATTCCTGGATATGTTGGCAGTAAATACGGTCTTCGAACTATCCGAACACATGCGTACCTGGTACCACATTCTTACTTATTTACAAGACATGGTTGGCTTCTAGCAAAGCACCGTGCCTACCCATTCTCCAGAAATATTCTTTAAAGGAATATATAATCTTTATCGGAGTAGTAGTATACTATGTATTACGTATTACGATCCAGTATCAGATGTCACATGCTAGGCCTGGGGATGGAATTGTGTCTGGCCCGTACGAAGCATATATCGGATCACTAGCAACTACTCTCTTTAATCGGATAATCATGACCTTATCATATTATCCTGATATCTGCAGCACTTAAGAGTACCAGTTCTGTATCCTTGTATGATCATCATCTCCATATGACTAAAGTGATATTCCATCTTGACATCACACCAATACACTATGATTCTCATTAAACCTAGAAGAGGCGTACACAGAACCTGTTAAAGCCCCGGGCGACCAAAACCAAAGTAACTGATTGTCGCAAGTATTAGTGATGCAAGTCTCAGGTTAAGACTAAATATACCTACCTTGATTCGGATTCCCATAGATATATAGTCATACTTGTTGGTTTCTATAATATGTCCCAAGGAAAGATTAAGCATACATGAAATACAACAAAGAATATATATAAACATGAAGTATGGCGGAATCATACTTACAATGCTATGTTGATGAAGAAAAATCAAACCAAATGGAAGCTCCAAGGTAGATTAGGTTCGGCCAAGGAAGACAAGAAGAAGAAAGCACCAAACTTTGTGTATTCCTTGCTCTATGATGGTTTCCCTATCACCTCTTTTGATCCCTTTGAAGGTGCTAGCCTTGCATGTTCCAAACAACAATCTTTTCTTCAATCTTTTGGCAACCAAAATGGAAGAAAATGGAGACCAAAACTGTTTCAGGTTTTCGGTCAAGAAAAGAGAGAGAAGAGAGGATTTTCTTGATTGATTTTGATACCAAAATAAATTTATATTTATGCCATAATATTTATTAAATAATAATAAATCTATGACACAAGCCATGCAAAGGCTTAGAGTGTCAAACACTCAAATTCCATGCATAACATTAGAGTGTATTATACACTATCACCATGCAATGTATTATCAATAAAATAATACATATAATGACATGTGTCAAGTGGGCCCCACACGTTTCCAAATGAAAGTGGGCCCACGTCCACTCACGCGTTCGGGTTCGATATTTCCGAAATACCGAACTTGCGTCGCGACGTTAATTAAATCGAATTTAAATAAATAATCGCTCCTAGCGAAATTATTATTTACGTCGCTTACGAATTAATTCTAAATTAACTCGTATGCCCGAATTAAAATCTAATTTTAATTTCGCGTCGAAATCGAATTTCAATCATTATATCGAATATAATAATTTTACTGATTAATTCCAAATTAATCGTTCTCTCTCTCTAAATAAGGCACTTTATCCGAGATAAAGTTTCTCCGCAATTAATCCAAGATTAATTAAGTTCGAATCAAATATCATAGGTGAATCTTCAGGAAGCGACCCAAGAGATCTCCGGATATGTTGGCAGTGAATACGGTCGTCGGATAATCCGAACACGCACGTACCTCGTACTACGTTCTTACCGATTCACAAGACAAGGTTGGCTTCTAGCAAAGCGCCATGCCTACCCAATTCTCCAGAAATATTCTTATAGGAATATAAGATCTATATCAAGCGTAGTATACCGTAGTATTGCGTACATCGATCCAGTATCGGATGATCACATGCTAGGCCTGGGGCTGGAGATGTGTCTGCCCGTACGAAACATATATCGGACATCAAGCAACTAGTCTCTTTAAATCGGACAATCCTGACCTGGTCATATTGTCCCGACGGTTGCAACCTTTTATAGAGCGCTAGTTCTGTGTCCTGCGTGATCATCACCTCCATATGTCTGAAGCGATACTTCCATCTTGACATCACATCCAGTACACTACGATTCTCGATAAACCCAGAAGAGGTGTACACAGAACCGGTTAAGGTCCCCAACCACCAAAACCAAAGTTTACCGATTGTCGCAAGTACTAGCGATGTAAGTCTCAGGTTAAGACCATATACACCTACCCTGATGCGGCCTCCCATAGACACGCAGACATACTACCAATGGGATTCCGCGGGGTCTATCCAGAGCGAAGCTGTTTTCCGTACCATCGGTAAAACACAACCTCCTATCGCACTTGCATAAGTATCCAATACTTAAATATATGAGAACTATGCTGTTGTGCTCTCACAACGTGCACAAGCGCAATACTAGTCTATTCCGCATTATCGATGTCCAGTCTCGATAATACTACGGCTAGGGATATTTAATGATTAAACCTTTAGGGACTGATACTGTCTCATATCATTCTCAGTCCAGGTACTAATCATATGGACTTTCGCCATTTATAAATCAAAGTAAACAATATTACAAAACGGCAAAAGGCAATTTCATTATCACATAGTTAATTTTGTAAAATAATACAATATCATTACAAACAGTGACGCTATGGGACATAATGTCTAACAATACTACCAATGGGATTCCGATGGGTCTATCCAGAGCGAAGCTGTTTCCGTACCATCGGTAAACAGAACCTCATATTGCACTTGCATGAGTATCCAATACCCAAATATATGAGAACTATGACATTACGCTTCCATAACGCGTACAAGTGCAATACTAGCCTATTCTAAATTATCGATGTCCATTCTCGATAATACTACGACTAGGGATATTTAATGATTAAACATTTTCATGGATTAATACTGTCTCATATCTTATTAATCCGGTACTAATCATATGGACTTTTATCATTTATATATCCAAGTAATCCAATTACAAATGATAAAAGATCAATTTCATTTGTCACATAGTTAATTTTGTATAATAACACCATGCCCTTTACAAAATAGTGATGTTATGGGTCATAATTGTCCAACAGATTTGTTCATCAAGAAACTTGATTTGGTGGAGGTAGAAGAAGATCAAAGTGCTTGGAGGATTTGGGGATTGGATGCAAAGCTTCACAAATTGGCAAGGATTAAAAGCAATTGTAGGTAAATTATTTTATAAATTTATTGATTGGGTTATTGTTGTTGGAAAAATTTATTATGGAATTGTTGGATAATTGTAAGCATGTATGTGAGGAATTTTTAAGCATTAAAGTGTATAGAAAATTAATGTATGGTTGATATATTGATTTTTGATGCTTGGATTAATTTATTAAGTGTTGATAAATTTATTAAAGTGTGTAGAATTTTTATTTAAGCTTATGGAAATTATATTGATGCATGAAAAATTAATATATGATGATATATGTTTTTTAATGCATTGGAATAATTTTAAGTTTATGGAAATAAATATTTTAACACACTTATTAGGGTATTGCCGAAATAAAAAAAAATTGATCGGGATTTGATCTCGCGCGCGTTCCGATGAACTCGGTATATTTGTTCCTCCTAATATTTTTACATAGGATTTTAGCTATTTGGGAAGGTTTGGGCGTGTAGATGGTGTATGGGCGTGTGGATGGTGGATTGTATGGGCCTTGGGCTGATTGTGTGGGTTGCAGGGTAGTGGGCTAAGGTTTGAAACATAAATTGACTAAGTGAATCTGAGGCTGGCTAGTGAGTCCGAGTCCAATGAGGGGATAATTTTAGAGGTTTTCTTTTGTTCCGGCATTTATTTCCCGCAAATTCCGCAACTTTTCAGGTAGTGCCTCCATACGAGGCTCATCATCGGGCTTATGCAAAAATACAGTGTCTACATATGTCTTATGCATAATTAAATTAAAATTAATATGGTATAGATTCAAAAATATGTGTTGTGTGGTTAAGTCTTTGCTCTGATACCATTCTGTTGAGGCAGTTGTGGAACCCCTAGGGTCGGATCGGTGTCGTGGGCATCGGAAATGAGTCTAACCCGTGTATATCAAGTATGGGTGTAATTTTAAATAACTTAATGAAATACTATATTCCATTACAAGTGTATAGGAAAAAAACCGGGACTGAATCGGAGTTCGGAAACTCAAAAATGAGCGAAAATAAAAATTACCGCTCGTGCAGCGCGTACGCCCGTGCTATAGTGCACATGCGTTTTTTTTTTTAATTTCATTTCATTTTACATTTCATTTCCGGTCTTCCCTAAACACTTCAAAAACACCCAAAATTAATTTTTAACTTCAAAACCAACATTAACACATGTTATAGAATAAAAATCAAGTTTTTCAAACTTTCAAATATTTTTACATAAACATAAATTTATTCTAATATGCATTTGCGTAAATTTTGAATTCAATACACAAACCAAACTAGAATCCCAATAAGAAATGTCTCATGAATAATTCTAGGTCACCAAAAGGTGGTCAAGTGATTCTAGAATGGTAGCCATAGCTCTAAGCTTTACTCTAGAGTTCCAAACTCTAAATTATGTTTATGTCTAACATAAATATTTTGACACAATTACAAGTATATTGTGTTTATACTTCCAAAGCATCCTAACACAATTTATTAGCCTTATTTCAACATGAAGCTATGTGATCATGCATCTAATACACAAATAAACATAGCTTATGAGAATATCAAACATTACCTAGTAAGCTTGATACAAGATCCAATCTACTTCTCCTTTTTTGAAATTGTTAGAGAACCTCCAAGGTGTGTAAGCTTGACTTGAAGATCCAACCTTGATTTCCAATGCTAGCAAGCTTTACTTCAAGGTCTAATCTTGATTTCTCCTAGATGAAATATTATAGAGACCTCACAAGCTTCTCAAAACACTTCTCTAACTTAGGCTAATTTCTTTAAGAATTTTCTTGTATTTTTACTTGTACTTGTAATTAAAACCTTCCTAAAGCTTTCTATTTATAGCCAGTGTTCTAAAACGCGCTAGGCGCTAGTTGGGCGGCAACCCAGTGCCTAGCGCCTAGGCAGGGCCTAGACAATTAGTCGGCAGAAAGTTAAAAATCTAATATTTTCCATCTAATTCAAACTCATCATCCTTTAATAATAATGATATAAAATATCATTTAATTAAGTTCTTGTTCATCATCCTTTAATAAAGTTAAACTACACCAACTATCTAATTCTTCTTCATCTAATTCAAACTCATCATCCTTAGGTTCTTCATCAGAATCAAAATCATCTTCATCAAGTTCTCTATATTCAACATTTCTAGCACTTTTTCGAGGTTGTAATATGTCATCGGCCTCAGATGCTTCTCCAACCATCCTTCAAGTAAGCCCCAAACCGGGCTCTACTCTTCATCATCACCAGAGTCACCACCCTCAACAATCCGTCCTTGTGCATTAGTAGCATCTTTGGCTTGTAATACATCCACTTTCAAATCCTTCTCCCTTTTGCGCTTGTTCTTCAACTTGGCATTAAAGGAAACATAGACAAGATTGTTTAATCGATTCACATCTAGTCTACTCCTTTCTTCGTGTGAATCTACATAAATAATTAAATAAATCAATTAATATTAATAATTACAAAATAAAATAATCAAATATTTAGCTAATGTTAAATATTTACCCCCTCAAAAGTGCTCCAATTTCGTTCACACCCGGATGAACTAGTGGTTAATGAAAGTATCATTTTTGCCATTTTTAGCAAGTTAGGTGTATGATGTCCATACGTACGCCACCATGAAACTACAAATGAACATAAATAGTTTGAATGAAATATAATAATTCTTATATATTTTGCAAAATAATTCAAATGAATACTTTGTTTTTACCTGGATTAAAAACATCAATCGATACCCGACATGCTTTGACCCCCACTTCTTTACCAAAAGCTTCATCTTTTGTCTTGTACGAAGCCAACTCCTCATTTATCACCTTACTATGCATGTCAGTGTCATTGGGGAAGAAAGCCTCCACAACCGTAAATACTTCATCCATTACTTTTACATCGTACTCAATACTTGTATCCTTATAGTAGTAGTAAGGATTTAAAAGATAAGCAACACAATGTAATGGAGTATCAAGTCGCCCTTCAATTTTACTATCAATAATCTCCAAGATTGGCCGATAATTACTCTCAATATTTTTCAATGCATCTTCGATCTCTTCTTTTGCATTCTTTAGCTCTCCATAAACAACCCCATGGATGGCTTTCTATCCCCATCAACTAATCGAAGCACCCTCACCAAAGGTGAAAACACCTTCTTCAACATTGGGTCACCCCATTCCAAAAATAGACACTCATCACCGTGGAAAATGTAGCTTTCCCTTTAGCTTGCTTCGACCATATGCACTCATCCCATTCCGTGCTAGCAAACATGGTTCGCAAACTTTCTTTTTTCTCGATCAAACTTCGTAAGGATAAGAAAGCTGAAGCAAACCTAGTTACTCCCAGTTTGACTATGTCCCTCTGTTTTGTAAACGATCTCATCATGGACAAAGTCTTGTGATGGGCATACACGAAAATGGTGAAAGCCTTTGCACTATCAATGGTTTTCTTGTACCTCGGTAATTTCCCAATACTTTCAAGCATGAGGTTTATAGTGTGAGTAGCACACGAACTCCAAAAAATATTTGGCATCTTCGCCTTCAAAAACTTTGTCACAGCCATATTGTTTGAGGCATTGTCTGTTACAACTTGAACCACATTTTCGCCCCCACTTGTTCAATGTCTGTCATCACATACTCATAAATGTGCTCAACAGTATGCGCCACATCAGAACTTTCCTTGGAAGAAAGGAAAGTGGTACATATTGTGCAATTAACACACAAATTCATTATACTTCTCATTTTCCTATCACTCCAAGCATCTGTCATGATAGAAAACTCGTTCTCCATCCACTCATTCTCATGTTGTTTCAGGAAATCTTTCACACTTGCAACTTCCACTTTCAATAATGGCTCCCACAATTCATATTGGCTAGGACCTCTGAAACCCTGTCCAAATTGACCAACTGCTTCCATCATCATTATCCAACTGTCATTGTCAATAGCATTGAAAGGAATACCAAATTCATACACCCACTTAGCAACAAATAGCTTGACATTATGCGCCTTTTCTTTAAAAAGTGCTTCATTAATATTTTGTTGCCGCATTATTTTACCATCACTAGCTGAAGAATCGGGAGGGGTTACCATTTTCCACATATCCAAAGGGCCGCGATGCCGAAGGGGTCTTGAATCTAACCCTTCTTCTATTTCATGAATTTCAGCTTCTTCTTCATCGCCCCCAATATTAACTCTTTGCCTTATCTCACTAACATGCTTCTCTTTTCTTTTCTTCCTATTCCTTGCCTCTAAAATGGCTTGTCTACACTTCTCCTGATCTTCTTTACTAGACTTTGGACATTTTACAACATTCCCCGATATATGCCCAATATGTTCTTTCATTCGGTAAACTCCACCGGAAATGTTTTTTTAACATAACTTACATTTGACTTTATCTAAGTTATTTGGATCCACTAAAGCCCCATACTCCCATCCAACATCATTTGAGTTCCGTTTAAGAACGGGATTACACTCCGAATTAGAAGCCGCGGAAGAATAAGCCATGTTCTATCATATATATTATAAATCAACTAATTTAATAAGCATTAATCATTATCAACAAATTACAATTTAATAACAATAGTAAAATACTAATAGGCATTATCAATTAATTTAATTGTAAGTTGTAACTCTCATTGATCATAATTCATAACACAAACAAACACTTTGAAAGAAAAAACAATAACCAACTGCAACAACAGAAACTTACTTCAACAATGGGATGGCAGCAAAAAAAATATAATAAAAAAGAGGTCCAATTAATATGCACAATTAACAATTAATTAATAATTTAAAGTAACTATTAATATCAATATGTAATTAACTAATAAAAAAATAGTAATTAACTAATTATTCACTCACTGTTACTGTTAAAATTTAAAAAAAAAATAAAAAATTTAAAATGTTCTAACATTACCGATCACTGTTACTATTAGAATTAAAAAAAAAATTAAAATGTCGATCATTGTTACTGTTAGAATTAAAAAAAAAATTAAATGTTCTAACATTACCAAGAGCAAATCAATTATCATCAGTCATTAACTAATTAATAACAAAATAAGTAATAAACTTGCAATATCATCAGTCATTAACTAATTAAATGAAGTTGGAAAAAAAATAAAAGTCGAATTTTGGCTTACCTTATGCGAAGAGAACAGAAAGCAGAGGAAAGAAAATTATGGCAAAACGCAGAGGTGAAGAAGATGAGAGAAAGCAGAGGCAGAGGAAAGAAAATAAGGGTTAAGGCGAGAGAGATAAATTTTTTTTATTATTATAAACCCTACCCAAAATGACGTCAATTTGGGGGTTTATTAACCCTCCAAAACGACGTCGTTTTGGGGGTCAAAGGACCCTCCAAAACGTCGACGTTTTGGAGGGTCAAAGACCCCCCGCCGAGACTCGATGCCTAATCGACCGATTTCCGGCAAAATTGGTGCCTAGGCGACAATTTCACGCCGTCGACCGATTTCCGCGCCTAGGACAACCGATTCTGTCAAAATCGTTGCGGCTGGGCCGCCTAGGCGGCGCATTTTCGAACACTGTTTATAGCAAAACTTAGGCAATTTTTAATTAATAAAAGTTGTAATCAACTTTTAAGTGGGCTTAATCTAATTTGTCCAAATATATACAATTAGGTGTGACTAATCTTCATTGTCTCCCACTTTAATTTAATCCAATTAAATCAAGCCAATGATTATGAAATGGATTAGTTCAATGTTTGCCACTTTGATTTAATCCAATTAAATCAAGCCAAAACTACCTATTATTACATACTTATAATTACCATAATATCCTCAAATAGAAGAGATAATTATGATTTTACAATTAAGCCCTTGTGTAATTATTGAATTAATCCAATTAGGTCAAAGTAAATAATCAATGTTATCCAGTAACACTTGATTATCTTAGTTGATAATTATAATATCGAATATTATATTTTACGAAAATTAATCGGCTACCCAAGTGCTCAACAAGTACACTTCATATTGGGACTCTCTAAGTTCAGACACGTTCATCATATAAGCCTAGCAAATATGTACGCAATTCGGCCACCTCCGAATTCTCGAAGAACACGAACGAATTTCTAAACTATACAAGTCGAGGTCATCACATATATTTAAAAATCCCTCTGTCGTAGGATATCCGAGTTGTGGTTAAGAAACATAGAATATACCGTCAAGTTTCTGAGACGCACATCTCATGTCGACATGTCCATGATTCTTCATAACTGATGCGATCCACCCCAGGTGATCACTTTGGCCAAAGATTTAAGAATCGTGACTTTACTCACATGGATACCTAAATCCCTTATGGTACACATACGGGTTGAAGGATCATATCTTGCTTCGCATTTGATTACTAAGTGCATCGGTCCACACCCAACGAACATCTATAGGCCAAACCATGAAAGGTTTCTGACATACATGGCATCAAAGTGTGAAGGATCTCACATAAAATCAATGTTATCCTATAGTCAAAGGATTACATATTCTACTCAACTCGAGGATATTCCTGTTGACAGTGGTGTGTACTTCCAACTATTACGAATCACTTGTGAGTCATTCAGTATTCGCTTCAATGAATGCCCACATGTCTATACGAGTTTCCAAAACTCATAGTACATCGGGTTAAACCATTGGAACTCCAATTCAAATATACGATATGTGCTAGTCTTCTAGGTTATAGGAATTCGACTGTATTCCAAAACCAATGACTAGGATTATTAACTTTAAGAATTGTTTACACCTAGTGTCAAACTATTAGAAGGTCGATGTCATTCTTAGCATATCTATACATCAATCTAATACGCATAATGACAATACCATTAATAAGGTATGAAATGAAAATGTAGTTATTTTATTAATAAATAATAAAATATATAAATCGGATTGGCACTCCAAGCACCAACTCCATCTGGGGGACAATTTTATGGTAGGGCTGGTCTTCTTCATCAGAAATGGTCGGAGTCGTGTCATAGTTGTCGGGACTTTCAGATCCCGAGCTGTGTACAGTTGTGTGAGTGGTGACACACTCACAAAGTAGTTCTTTACTCCGAAGTATAAGAGTGTCGAAGCAATAAAATAACCGGGTAAGTCCGGGATCGATCCATAGGGAATAGATTTAGTAAATTAAATTGAGTAAAAATGAAAAGATTGATTTTTTTAAAGTGATTGACAATTTTGAATTGGATTCCAACAATAAAATAAAATATTGGGGGATATGAGATCCACTTTTAATATTTCAAATTTAGAAATCTTACTTTTTATAATATAAAAATTATCATTATTACCAAGTTAATTTAATTCAGGAAATAATTATGCCAAAACATATAAAATCAGCCATAAAGGCGGTGATAATATTTGTCTATAACAAGTCCAGTCAGGTACTCAATTATGCCAAATAAATAAAACCAGCCATATTGGCGGTAGTAAAGTTTGTCAATAATTAATCTAGATTTAAATTAAATATTAATCATTAGATTACAATTTATATATTATAATATAAATAAGATTAATCTATATTTTAATATCAAAAGCTGCACCATTTACCCCAACAAAATGAAATTAGCTACTCATGTTTTGAATAAAAAAAACTCATAATTTTATTACTGAAATAAAAAGAAATTACAAGAAAGCTTTAAAAATTAAAACACACAAGAGCTAGAACTCAATAAATTTTCAGAGAAAATTATGTAAGATCGCCTGAGGAAACTAAGGTATAGAACACCTCTATTTATAAATGTGCTCTCACCTCTTGCCATGAAATTGCTTTCTCCACCAAACATGCAAATTTACATGTTTGGTGGAAGTTGACAATCAACCAAAAGATGGATTGTAATATATATATATACTAGTTTTTTCCCGTGCCTACGGCACGGTGTTACAGTATTTACTCGTGCCTACGGGACGGTGTTACAGAATTAAATGATTTTATTTTTTAATTAAATGATGCTCGTGCCTACGGCACGGTGTTACAGTATTTGGCCGTGCCTACGGCACGGTGTTACAAAATTAAATGATTTTATTTTAACTTTCTATTTTTTAATTTGAAAATTTGAAATTTTTTGACCCTTTCCATCAATCAATTCACTCTCTTTCCTCCAATTACCAATGAAATGATCTGGGCCGTCAATTAAGCCACATAAAGAGAGCTGTTGGATACACTCTCTTTCCTCCAACACCATTCTCCTTTATTATATAGATATATATATATATATATATATATATATATATATATATATTATTGGAGTTGGTGCTTGGAACGCCAATCCGAATAATATATTGTATATTTTATTATTTATTAATAAAATAACTACATTTTCATTTCAAACCTTATTAATGGTAATGTCATTATGCATATTAGATAGATGTATAAATATGTTAAGAATGACATCGACCTTAGAATAGTCATGTAGTAATATTGAAAACTAGGTGGTCCGATATTGGGATAGTATTACTATTATAAACTATTCTTCCTATAACCTAGAACACTAGCACATGTAGTATATTGGAATTGGAGTTCTAATGGTTTAACCTGATGTACTATGAGTTTTGGAAAGCCTGTATAGACATGTGGGTATTGGTTGGACCGAATACTGAATGACTCACATGTGATTCCTAATAGTTGGAAGTATACACCACCGTCAATAGGAATCTCCTCGAGTCGAGTAGCATATGTGTAGGCACTGCATTTTTGCATGTAAGTCCCGATGATGAGTCTCGTATGGAGACACTACCTCTTTAGTCGTGGAAGCTGCGGTAAACGGACGTCGGAAGGGAATAGTCAAGAATTGACACATTGTCGGATTTAATTCGCTGGATTAGCTTCGGGTTCGCTTGTTGGACCTCCGTTTTAAAACACACACCCTTAGCCCAAAACCCCCACAAACCATACACCAAGCCCATTTCGCCCAAGCCCAATCCAAATAATTAAAACATATTTAAAACACAAATTAAATTAAATTAAATATCATTCCAAAATTAAATAAATCCTCTTCCTAAATTAAAGAAATCTCATCTAATACTTTCCTAATCCACTTAAAATACATTCCCTAATTAGAAGATACAAATAAAATCAAATTCAAAGACATTCCTAATTAAAAGATATCCTCATTAATACCCAAATCCTTTCCCTATTCACACAAGGTAAACCCATCCCTTTTCCTATAAAAATAACCCTTACCCCCACCTTTCAGACCCTGGCTCATTCTGACGAAATCAACCCTAATATTCTAAGCCTATTCCCACTCGGCGACACATTGCTGCCTCACTCACGTAAGCCCTCACAAGCCTTTGCTCCACTCACCTTCACGAGCAAACTCTCCATACCACATGACCTCAATTCCACTCAACACGTCTGCCGCATAAGCCTTTCACGAGCAACCTCTCCACGCACAACATTGGCCCTTCACAAATCAAACACACCCACGCACCATAAGCTCTCCACTTGTCACAGCCTCCCATTACCTACTCAGCCAATTCACTTCACAGCCCTCACGCGAGCAGCCTCAACCCACGCACAACACTACTCCACGCCACATGCCCTTCTACCCACAAGCCACCTTGCACGACCTATTACACACACAACCGAACACACACAAGCCCATCACGTAAGAAAACAAACCTCGCATAAGCCATACATTCACGCCTAGCGCAACCATGAAAAATAGCCTTCTAAATTCACACAAACAGCCTTCTAAATTAACGCCACACAGCCCTTCAAACAACCCCCAAATCCACGTACAAACTGTCCATCAAAACTGCCTCAAACACCTCAAAATCACCAGAAAACTGCACCAGAAAACTGCCCCCAAACCAGTCCAAATAACCCACAAAACAGTCCCCTAATTACCGAAAACATTGACCAAAAAATACATTGAAAATAGCAGTGAAATTGAGTGAAAACAACAGTCCAAACAGTGAAACAGTGAGGAAAAATGTTGGATTAGTGAACCGAAAAAGTTGCGGAGTATCAACCCTTCTGACGGCCGTGTAACGCACTTTCGAGAGACAATAAAAGAGGTTAGACCTGAGGACACCTTTCTATTTATTACCTCTCATTTATTTTTATTTATTTTAATATATTATCGCATGAGAGTCGTTTATTGAGGCATGATGTGAATTTTGGATAAGCGGAATATGTGTTCCCTTTTGTGGTATAACGGATGTAAACCCGGACGTAAATTCCATGGTAAAGAAAGACCATGGTGGGCCCAAAAAAAGAGAAAAAAAAGAAAAAAAAAAGAAAAAAAAAAGAAAAAAAAAAAAAAGAGAAAAAAAAAAAGTAAAGAAAAAAGAAAAAAATTTTGTTGTTTGTTTTTAGTCCTTGATAGTTAGACATAAGTCCAATGATGAAATCGTTTGCTTTAGGGTGAAATCTTAGAAACGATAAACTCTTGATGTGCTTTTATTTGATACTTTGAGTAATTGATCTATGTTGGACTCGTAAGCACTTGATTATGGTTCTTAGCAGTGAAAACCTGAGTAGTTAGCAAAGTGACTAGTTGAAGAAATTGTAGGTCGGTGAATAACTGTTTGCTTAGATGTCTATCCTGATTTGCTTGTGTTATGATGTGTGGTATGGTTGAAAATGAAAGAAAAGTCTCTAAAGAAAAGAATTGAACCACCTATAACCGATAAGTGTGAAGCTACCCATGGGCGAGTATTAAGACCACCATGAGGAGAAATGCAGCCTTAAAGGGTAGGTGTGTTGAAAAAAAAAGAAAAAAAAACAGAGAGAAGAAAAGAAAAGAAAAAAAGAAGTTCAAAATGAAAAGAAAAAAAAAAGACAAAAGAGAAAGAAAACCATACCACATTGAGCTCGGAAAAGAAACTGCAGGCATAATTGAGACATCTAGGTTGGTTTGACCCATCGATCCCATTTTTTTGACAAAATCATTGAGTTGGCTTACCTGGGGATGAATCTGCAAAGGAACCTTTGCACACACACACTTTGAGTCTGGCTTAGATCACTTATTCAAAGACTTGGATTTGAGTTGCGTTGAATGTTTTGAAGGTTCTCTGGTTTCAATACTGAGCATTCTTTGAGGACAGTGATATGTATAACTATTGAGACTATTTTGTAGCTTGTAATATAGTATGATGATATGGAATGCCACATCACGTGGCTCACCTTGACCTAGTGCAAACAGCGGAGAGCAGAAAGCTAAATCAAGACTGGGGACGACCAGTCTACCACCTCGCGATTCAGGGACGTAATGAGATATTGAGTCATGGGACTAAAGGAAACTGAGCAATTACCAGAAGAGAATTGACAGAAAGAAACTGTATGCAGGCCCCGGGGGTGACCAAAGATAGTTATAGGCGAGAAGCAACGAAGAGCACAAGGAAGACCTAACCCATCGGAATAGGAAAAACATTCATGCATGCATGCATACACGTCATATACACGCAATCTTTGTCTTGTTTTTGTTCACAGGTTTTAAAGAAAATGAGAAAGCGGCAAATGTAAGCCAACCAGAAACAGCAACATAGCATCATCAGTTTGGGGATGAGTCCCAGGGTCGAGGCCCACATCAGCATCAGTTTGGGGATGAGTCCCAGGGTCGAGGCCCACATCAGAATCAATTTTGGGGATGAGTCCCAGGGCCGAGGCCCACATCAGTTTCAGTTTTGGAGATGAGTCCAAGGGTTGAGGCCCGCACATCAGTAGCAGTTTTGGGATGAGTTCCAGGGCGAGGCCCGCATCAGTATCAGTCTGGGGGCGAGGCCCACATCAGTATCAGTTTGGGGGCGAGGCCCACATCAATATCAGTTTGAGGATGGAGCATGGGTCGAGGCCCACATCAGTATCAGCTTAGGGATGAGTCCCAAGGTTGAGGCCCAAGTCAGTATCAGTTTGGGGATGAGTCCCAGGGCAAGGCCCACATCAGTATCAGTTTGGGGGCGAGGCCTACATTAGTATCAGTTCAGGGTTGAGGTCCATACATCATCAGTGTCAGTTTTGGGGAGACGTCCCAGGGTCGAGGCCCACATCTATATCAGTTTGAGGATGAGTCCCAGGGTCGGGGCCCACATCAGGATCATTATCATCAGACACCGAAAATGGAGCACGGTTTGAAAATGGACCATTATCTCGTCACTCGCCGAAAATGGTACTCCGAAAATGGAGCACGATTCGGAAATGGACTACTATCACATCACTCGCCGAAAATGGCACTCTGAAAATGGAGCACGGTTCGAAAATAGACTACTATCACTCGCCGAAAATGGCACTCCGAAAATGGAGCACGGTTCGAAAATGGACTCTATCACTAGTCGAAAATGGCACTCCGAAAATGGAGCATGGTTCGGAAATGGACTACTATCACTCACCGAAAATGGCACTCTGAAAATGGAGCACGGTTCGAAAATAGACTACTATCCCACGCCGAAAATAGCACTCGGAAAATGGAGCATGGTTCGGAAATAGACTACTATCATGCACCGAAAATGGCACTCCGAAAATGGAGCACGGTTCGGAAA
Source organism: Zanthoxylum bungeanum (assembly GCA_019454045.1). NCBI lineage: Eukaryota > Viridiplantae > Streptophyta > Magnoliopsida > Sapindales > Rutaceae > Zanthoxylum > Zanthoxylum bungeanum. Next base: position 20,773 of record SKCR01015743.1, read on the forward strand.
TGGACTATATCACTCGCCGAAAATGGCACTCCGAAAATGGGGCACGGTTCGAAAATGGACTCTATCACTCGTGGAAAATGGCACTCCGTAAATGGAGTACAGTTCGAAAATGGGCAATCATCACATCAGCGACCCCTCGGAAATGAGGTTTAGCATGCCGAAAATGACACTCCGGAAATGGAGCACGGATCAAAAATGGACCACAATCTTAATTTAGTAAAGGTTCGGAAATGAACCAACTCTCATCAGTTCAGTTCGGTAGTGATTCCTAGAGATCGTAACATCTTGCAAGGATGAACCTCAGGGGTCGCAGTACCTCACCCCTCATCAACTCAACTCAAAGCAACATGGCAAGTCAAGTGGCAGCTGGCGAGCCAAGTATCTAAAAATGCATTGCACGTACTTTGATAGGATTGTCATTGTCACACACTGCACAAGTCCCATCAAAGTGGGGGCGACTGTAGGCACTGCATTTTTGCATGTAAATCCCGATGATGAGTCTCGTATGGAGACACTACCATCTTTAGTCATGGAAGCCGTGGGAAACGGACGTCGGAAGTGTTGGACAAAATGACCCATAGCGTCACTATTTGTACAGATCACGGTGTTGTTGTACAAATTAACTATGTGACAAGGAAATTGCACTCTCATCATTTGTGATTAGATCGCCATAAATATATAAATGAAGAGAGGTCCATATGATTAGTTCCTGGATTGAGAATGATATGAGACAGTATCAGTCCACGAAGGATTAATCATTAAATATCCCTAGCCGGAGTATTATCGAGACAGGACATCGATAATGTGGAATAGGCTAGTATTGCACTTGTGTGCGTTGTGAGGGCACAACGGCATAGTTCTCATATATATAAGTATTGGATACTTATGCAAGTGCGATAGGAGGTCGTGTTTCACCGATGGTACGGGAAACAGCTTCGCTCTGGATAGACCCCTCGGAATCCCATTGGTATTATGACTATGTGTCTATGGGAGGCCGAAATCAAGGTAGGTGTGTATAGTCTTAACCTGAGACTTGCATCGCTAATACTTGCGATAATCGGTAGACTTTAGTCTTGGTGGTACATGGCTTTAACCGGTTCTGCGTACACCGCTTCTGGGTTTATCAGAGAGTCGTAGTGTATTGGGTGTGATGTCGAGACGGAAGTATCACTTCAGTCATAGTGGAGATGATGTCACGCAGGATACGGTATTAGTGCTCTTAAGTGCTGGCCGGCCATCGGGATATTATGACAAGGTCATGTATATCCGATTATAGAGACTAGTTACCAGACATCCGACATGTGCTTCGGACGGGGCAGATACTTATCCAGCCCCAGCCCTAGCACGTGACTATCCGATACTGGGCCGATATACACAATACTACGGTATACTACGCTTGATACAGATCTATATATTCCTGTAAGAATATTTCTGGAGAATTGGGTAGGCATGGCGCTTTGCTAGAAGCCAACCTTGTCTTGTAAATCGGTATAAACGTAGTACGCGATACTTACGTGTTCGGATAGTCCGACGACCGTATTTACTGCCAACATATCCGGAGATCTCATGGGTCACTTCCTGAAGATTCACCGATGATGTATAACTCGCACATTAATTAATCTGGGATTAATTAGAAGAGAGAGAAAATTAATCTGGGATTAATTACGAAGATATTTTATCTCGGATAAAATATCGTTTAAGAGAGAGAACGATTAATTTGGAATTAATCGATAAAATTATATATTTGATATATTATTAGAAATTGGATTTCGACGCGGAATTAAAATTAGATTTTAATTCGGGCGAACGAATTAATTTAGAATTAATTCGTTAGCGATGTGAATAGTGATTTCCCTAGGCGTAATCATTTAATTACGATGCGACGGAAAATTCGTTAATTTGGAATTAGCGAACCCGAGCCCGGGATTATTTGCGAGCGCATTCGCATTTCGAATTCGAGTGCGGCACGCAAGTCAAATCGTGCGTCAAATCGATAGTCACATCTAGCGTCAAATCAAATGTCATTTTGAGTGATGTGACATGTTGTCACTTGATTTTAGTGATTGATGTAGAAGTTGAAAAAGCAACATTTGCTTTTTACTTTTTGACTTTTGAATTAAAGTAATATATATGTTTTATTTAATTTACTTGGTAAATATAATAAATATATATATATTAAAGCTTTATCTTCTCTCTCTCACATGCAAGACATACGCATTTCTCTCTTTTCCCTCTGTTTTTCTTCTTCCTCTTCTCACGGCTTCAAGCCGATTTCTTCACAAATGTTTCTGGTTTGACCGAATCAAAGGGAAGCAAGGAAGAAGACTTAGTGCTAGCACACCATGAGTGATACATAGGTGATAGGGAAACGAATTTGTGAGCATGGAAAAGCTTGAAGCTTGGAGCTTCAATGGTGACATCCATGGCCGAATGAACAAGGAGGAAGACACCCCACCACCGTACAGCCCCTACCATTCGCAGCTCACTGCCAGGGAGCAACATGCAGTGCATTTTTGGTCTTTTTTTCATTTCATCAAAACCCATCAATGTGAGTATGAATTCCGCCTTACTCCTTGGTTGTATTCTATTCGTTTTTATGCATGATTTATGATCTTGGGACTTGATTGAAACTCAACAGGAAGGGAATAGTCAAGATTGACACATTGTCGGATTTAATTCGCTGGATTAGCTTCGGGTTCGCTTGTTGGACCTCCGTTTTAAAACACACACCCTTAGCCCAAAACCCCCACAAACCATACACCAAGCCCATTTCGCCCAAGCCCAATCCAAATAATTAAAAGATATTTAAAACACAAATTAAATTAAATCCAATTAAATTAAATTAAATTTCATTCCAAAATTAAATAAATCCTCTTCCTAAATTAAAGAAATCTCATCTAATAGTTTCCTAATCCACTTAAAATACATTCCCTAATTAGAAGATACAAATCAAATCAAATTCAAAGACATTCCTAATTAAAAGGTATCATCATTAATGCCCAAATCCTTTCCCTATTCACACAAGGTAAACCCATCCCTTTTCCTATAAAAAGAACCATTACCCCCACCTTTCAGACCCTGGCTCATTCTGACGAAATCAACCCTAATATTCTAAGCCTATTCCCACTCGGTGACACATTGATGCCTCCCTCACGTAAGCCCTCACAAGCCTTTGCTCCACTCACCTTCACGAGCAACCTCTCCATGCCACATGCCCTCAATTCCACTCAACACGTCTGCCGCATAAGCCTTTCACGAGCAACCTCTCCACACACAACATTGCCCCCTCACAAATCAAACACACTCACGCACCATAAGTCCTCTACTCGTCACAGCCTGCCATTACCCACTCAGCTAATTCACTTCACAGCCCTCACGCGAGCAGCCTCAACCCACGCACAACACTACTCCACGCCACCTGCCCTTCTACCCACAAGCCACCTTGCACGACCTATTACACACACAAACGAACACACACAAGCCCATCACGTAAGCAAAAAACCCTCGCATAAGCCATACATTCACGCCCAGCGCAACCATGAAAAACATCCTTCTAAATTCACGTAAACAACCTTCTAAATTCACGCCAGACAGCCCTTCAAACAGCCCCCAAATCCATGTACAAACTGTCCATCAAAACTGCCTCAAAACCTCAAAATCACCAAAAAAAACTGCACCAGAAAACTGCCCCCAACCAGTCCAAATAACCCACAAAACAGTCCCGTAATTACCAAAAATATTGACCAAAAAATACAGTGAAAATAGCAGTGAAACGGAGTGAAAACAGCAAGCCCAAACAGTGAAACAGCGAGGAAAAATGTTGGATTAGTGAACCGAAAGAGTTGTGGAGTATCAACCGTTCCGACGGCCGTGTAACGCACTTTCGAGAGACAAAAAAAGAGGTTTAGACCTGAGGGCACCTTTTTATTTATTACCTTTCATTTTTTTTTTTAATATATTATCGCATGAGAGTCGTTTATTGAGGCATGATGTGAATTTTGGATAAGGGAAATATGTGTTCCCTTTTGTGGTATATCGGATGGAAACCCGGACGGAAATTCTGTAGTCGAATTCGAATGGACGGTAGTGCGTTTTGTACTCGGGATACAACGCCACGTACCACTTGAGAGACACGTATTTCATTTTATCCAACCATGTATTTGAGCATGATTAGGTTGCTAGTACGTTATTTATTTTTGTAAGCATGATTAGGTCTTTAAGATGTTACTTGTTTCTCAAGCATGATTTAGCCATTAGTATGTTATTCCTCTATGCATGATATTGTTATCTCCTTTCGCAATAGGTGTCTGTTATGTTTATGTTTAGGTTGTTATTTATCTTTCGTGTTTGATGATTCAACATGTTCATGAGATTATTGTGTGATATCGTATGTTTGCCGTTATGATGATTACTTTCATGCATGTGAAATTAGAAATAGAATATTCTTGGGAATATGTTGCTTAGGCTTGGTTAGATTATTGCACAAATCATATCATTACAAGTGGCATAAGTAAGGGACCATTCCTAACTCAACGGTTGAGGTCTTCCCTTGCGAGGGGTGAGTGCGGCCTTAAATCATTTTCCAGGTTCACACCGGGTGGCGACTCCATGTTATTTCTCCGGTTTAGTTCTCCCGTGGGCTATTCCGTACTCCCAACTAGGCCGCGAGCCTAGAACAGCGTCGCCGATTTCTGTGTCCTACAGTCTGGCGACTCCACTGGGGATAGAGAATTGGCCCCGAAATCATGTCTTGTGATGTTTATGATTTGTGCTTTAGTTAACCATGTCTATAGTGGGTTGAAAAGGGTTTAATCAAAGGCATTATTAAGGCTAGGTTATGGTTTGTTGTCTTCCTCCATTCACTACCTTTCTACAAGGAAAAGCTATGAAGGCACCTAGATAATCATTTACCCGTAGCTCACTGTGACGGACTAATTTGGAGAACTTGTTGTTTATTCATGTCACCAAGGCGATAAGAGCCTAAGAGGCTTGGGTATTTAAGAGAGTTCCCTCCACCCTCCCTCTGGGGAATCTATAGTAAGAAATGTTGGACAGTTATGACCCATAGCGTCACTATTTGTACAGATCATGGTGTTGTTGTACAAATAAACTATGTGACAAAGGAAATTGCTCTCTTATCATTTGTGATTAGATCACCAAGATGTATAAATGATAGGAGGTCATTATGATTAGTTCCTGGATTGAGATGATATGAGACAGTATCAATCCACGAAGGTTTAATCATTAAATATCCCTAGTCGTTGTATTATCGAGATTGGACATCGATAATGCGGAATAGACTAGTATTACACTTGTGCGCGTTGTGAGGGCATAACGGTATAGTTCTCATATATTTGGGTATAGGATACTCATGCAAGTGTAGTAGGAGGTTGTGTTTTACCGATGGTACGGAAAACAGCTTCGCTCTGGATAGACCCCTCGGAATTCCATTGGTAGTATTACTATGTGTCTATGGAAGTCCGAATCAGGGTAGGTGTATTTGGTCTTAACCTGAGACTTGCACCGCTAATACTTGCGACAATCAATATACGTTGGTTTTAGGTCGTCCAGGGCTTTAACAGGTTCTGTGTATTCCTCTACTGGGTATATTGAGAATCGTAGTGTATTTGGTGTGATGTCGAGATGGAAATATCATTCCAGTAATAGTGGAGATGATGATCACGTAGGATACGGAACTCGTTCTCTTATATGTTGCAGCTATCGGGATATTATGACTAGGTCATGTTTATCCGATTATAGAGACTAGTTACCAGAGATCCGATATGTGCTTCGTATGGGGCAGACACATTTCCAGCCCCAGGCCTTGCACGTGACATCTGATACTGGATCGATATACGCAATACTATATATACTACGCCTGATATAGATTACATATTCCTGTAAGGATATTTCTGGAGAATTGGGTAGGCATGGCGCTTTGCTAGAAGCCAACCTTGTCTTGTAAATCGGTACAAATGTAGTACTAGGTACTTACGTGTTCGGATAGTCCGACGACCGGATTTACTGCCAACATATCTGGGGATCTCATGGGTCGCTTCTCGAAGATTCACCGATGACGTATGACTCGCACTTTATTAATCTGGGATTAATTAGATGAGAGAGAAAATTAATCTGGGATTAATTACGAAGATATTTTATCTGGGATAAAATATTATTTAAAGAGAGAAAATGATTAATTTGGAATTAATCGATAAATTAATATATTCGATATATTAAACGAAATTGGATTTCGACGCGGAATTAAAATCGAATTTTAATTCGGGCGAATGAATTAATTTAGAATTAATTCGTTAAGCGACGTGAATAGTAATTATGCTAGGCATGATTATTTAATTAAATTAGATTTAATTACGACGCAACAGAAAATTCGTTAATTCGGAATTAGCGAACCGAGCCCGGGAGTGTTTGCGGAACCACTCGCATTTAGAATCAAAGTGGGGGGGCCCGCAAGTCACATCAAGCGTCAAATCAATCGTCATTCAAGTGATGGATGTCTTGTCACTTTGAGTGATTGACAACCAGTCACTATTTATTGAGTGATGTGAATAGTTGATGTGAGTGTTGGAAGGCTTTAATGTTTTTTTTCTTTTTGACTTTGGAAGTTGGATTTTTGGTATTAGATTTTTGAAATCTAAAAACCTAACACATTAACTTCATCTCCCTCCTCTCTCCCTCATGACTCACGGCCTTGGGCCAATTTTCTCTCAAAAATCTTCTTCCATGGCCGAATGTAACAAGGATGAAGATGGTGATTTTTGTGGCAAAAATCACCAAGAGTTTGTAGGGGTTGGTGCTCAGAGCGCCAATTCCCGGTTGTATTTTGTTAAATACTTCTGTAAAACATTATTATTAGTAATAATATATGCAGTTTCTATAATATAATCTAATCTTTTATATGGTAAAGACGTAATGACCCTAGAATGATTAGTCATGATACAGTTGCAAAAGCGTCGCAACGGACATTGAGTCGTATCATGACGTTGTCATTCTCAGACAGTTCCTGGTCAAGGTTTACACTACTTGGTCAGTATAGTAAACCGTTGAGACCGGTACATGTCGTATACTGGAATATATGATTCCAATGGTTTCTCAATGAACCATAAGTCTTGGAGACTAGTATAGACGTGTTGGTGTTTATAGTGGATAAACACTGAACGACTCACTGAAGATTCTTAATAGATGGTACACCAGCGTCAATAAGAATCTTCTTGGGTTGAGTAGCACTTGTGATTCTTAGACTTGAGATGCCATTGTGGGCACATGAGACATCTTCTACACTTAGATGGCAGTCACGTCACCGATCTATTTAGATCAGACCTCCGCCTGTTCGTTGGGTGTAGATAGATCCTCAGGGTGTCCTATGTGTATCAAGATAGGATCCGTCAGTTCTGTGTACCAGAGCATAGGTAGTCCATATGATTAGCAATCAGATAAAACCATGGGCCCGTGGTAAGTTTAGAAGCTAGTTCTAAACATTCTTTTTGAGATTGCTAATAGAATAGTCGACTGGATAGTCCCGATAGAGATTTGACGTTCACATCTATATCTCTGGGATTTATCTGGATACCTGTGACGGAGGAATTATACATTTGCGATGACCTCGACCTGTATGGTTCAGCGAGATTATCCGTGATCGTCATAATCTACGGGTGGATAGATTATGGACATGAAATTTGATTTCGTGACGGATATACCTGAACCTAGAGAGTCTCAATAATGAAACATACTCGTAGAGCACTAGAGCAACATTAATAAATAATATTGATTATTTATAAAGTCGTTTAATGGTTAAACGCAAGATACATGCTAAAGAGACTAGATAGTCATTTCCTTAATTATTGTGTATTTACATTTAATACTTGATTAATTTCAATACACATTAATTAATAGTCAAAATGAGTTATTTGACTTATTTCCTAAATGAATATATGTTTTTAATATTTAATGTAAATATTGTACATATATTTAATATATTTGTATTTGATTGATTAATTAATTATTTAATTGTTAAATGATTAATTAATTAAAATATAAATATCTTATGTTAGCATAATTAAAGTTAATGATGTTAGTTGCAATTGTTGACTTAAATAAATATCTAATAAAGTTGTTTTTAGATATTTAATCAAGTTGACCAAACTTTAGTTAAATGAAATTGAAATGAAAAATTGTAAAATAAATGCTTGTAATTTCGGCCAAGGGTTATTATTACAAGTATATATTGTTTTCATTTCATCTTCATTTCATAACCTAATACACATTTCACAAAAGCAAAACACCATTGAAGGAACTTAAAGAAAGCTTGAGAAAGAAAGAAAATCCAAAGGAAGCTTGATTTTAGTAAGTTTTTCTAACTTACTATTAGTAAGGAAATTGTTCCTTAGGATCTAGGCTTCAATATATGATATCTTTAGGTTTTTTCTTCTTTTTTCTTTGTGGTTTTTGTTGATGGAAGCTTTGGTGAAATTGTAAAGCATGTATGATGATGGAAGTTTGTAACTAGTATAGTTGTAAACATTCTTTCAAGGTTTTTTGAAACCATGTTGCTATTCGAGAGTTGTTGATGTTAGACATTATGTCCCATAGCGTCACTGTTTGTAAATGATATTGTATTATTGTACAAAATTAACTATGTGATAATGAAATTGCCTTTTGCCGTTTTGTAATATTGTTTACTTTGATTTATAAATGGCGAAAGTCCATATGATTAGTACCTGGACTGAGAATGATATGAGACAGTATCAGTCCCTAAAGGTTTAATCATTAATATCCCTAGTCGTAGTATTATCGAGACTGGACATCGATAATGCAGAATAGACTAGTATTGCGTTTGTGCACGTTGTGAGAGCACAACAGCATAGTTCTCATATATTTAAGTATTGGATACTTATGCAAGTGCGATAGGAGGTTGTGTTTTACCGATGGTACGGAAAACAGCTTCGCTCTGGATAGACCCCGCGGAATCCCATTGGTAGTATGTCTGCGTGTCTATGGGAGGCCGCATCAGGGTAGGTGTATATGGTCTTAACCTGAGACTTACATCGCTAGTACTTGCGACAATCGGTAAACTTTGGTTTTGGTGGTTGGGGACCTTAACCGGTTCTGTGTACACCTCTTCTGGGTTTATCGAGAATCGTAGTGTACTGGATGTGATGTCAAGATGGAAGTATCGCTTCAGACATATGGAGGTGATGATCACGCAGGACACAGAACTAGCACTCTATAAAAGGTTGCAACCGTCGGGACAATATGACCAGGTCAGGATTGTCCGATTTAAAGAGACTAGTTGTTTGATGTCCGATATATGTTTCGTACGGGGCAGACACATCTCCAGCCCCAGGCCTAGCATGTGATCATCCGATACTGGATCGATGTACGCAATACTACGGTATACTACGCTTGATATAGATCTTATATTCCTATAAGAATATTTCTGGAGAATTGGGTAGGCATGGCGCTTTGCTAGAAGCCAACCTTGTCTTGTGAATCGGTAAGAACGTAGTACGAGGTACGTGCATGTTCGGATTATCCGATGACCGTATTCACTGCCAACATATCCGGAGATCTCTTAGGTCGCTTCCTGAAGATTCACCTATGATATTTGATTCGAACTTAATTAATCTTGGATTAATTGCGGAGAAACTTTATCTCGGATAAAGTGCCTTATTTAGAGAGAGAGAACGATTAATTTGGAATTAATCAGTAAAATTATTATATTCGATATAATGATTGAAATTCGATTTCGACGCGAAATTAAAATTAGATTTTAATTCGGGCATACGAGTTAATTTAGAATTAATTCGTAAGCGACGTAAATAATAATTTCGCTAGGAGCGATTATTTATTTAAATTTCGATTTAATTAACGTCGCGACGCAAGTTCGGTATTTCGGAATATCGAACCCGCACGCGTGAGTGGACGTGGGCCCACTTTCATTTGGAAACGTGTGGGGCCACTTGACACATGTCATTATATGTATTATTTATGATAATACATTGCATGGTGATAGTGTCAAATACACTCTAATGTTATGCATGAATTTGAGTGTTTGACACTCTAAGCCTTTGCATGGCTTGTGTCATAGATTGTTGATTGGAACATGCAAGGCTAGCACCTTCAAAGGGATCAAAAAGGTGATAGGGAACCATCATAGAGCAAGGAATACACAAAGTTTGGTGCTTTCTTCTTCTTGTCTCCTTGGCCGAACCTAATCTACCTTGGAGCGTCCATTTGGTTTGATTTTTCTTCATTAACATAGCATTGTAAGTATGATTCCGCCATACTTCATGTTTATATATATTCTTTGTTGTATTTCATATATGCTTAATCTTTCCTGGGGACCTATTATAGAACCAACAATGGTATCAGAGCCATGGTTAAGCATGAAATACTTTAGGTTAAAATTTGATAAAATTGGTTGAAGCATGTTAATGTGAATTTGATGAATAAGTATGCTTGCATGTATATAGAATGATGTTATATGAATCAATTTTATGAAAAATGCATTGGATGATTTTCCCCCCAAATTTTAACCTTGGCCGAATGGGTGTGTTAAATGGTTGAAGCATGTCTTGAAATTTGATGACTAAGTATGCTTGCATGTATATAACATGATGTTTATAATGGAATCAATTTTATGAAAAATGCATTGGATGATTTTTTTCCCCCCAATTTTGACCTTGGCCGAATGGTATGGGTGAAATTGATTGAAGCATGTTCTTATGAAATTTGATTAATAAGAATGCTTACATGTATAGAATGATGTTACATGGATCAATTTTATGAAAAATGCTTGGATGATTTTTTTCCCCAAATCCATGCCTTGGCCGAATGTGTTGCTACTTGGAGTGGATTGGAATTTTTGTGTTTAGATCATTAGATGACTTAGAACGTGTACGGGACGTAGATTAGTAATTCAATCGGATTGAAAAACAAATCGACACAAAACACTCACCTTGGCCGAATGTACAAGGACTGTAAAGGAGTTGATTTTTGTTAAAATTAATGTTGGACATTTATTTTGAACAATACTGATTAATAAATTAAATGGGTATTTTTTGAAATATTTGGTTTAATGTATTAATCTTGGTATTTACACTTTAATTAATTGGACTTTAATGTTTGGAATATTAAAATTTAATTAATGGCTTAATTGGTGAATTGGTGCTTTAATATTGTATTTGGGCCATAATGGGCTTGGTTGGACCAAGTAGATTTGGGCCAAAAGGATTGGATCCAATTTGGGCCTAAATCACTCCATTAAGTCCAAATATAATATAATGGGCTTTAAAATTTATTGGGCCTTATGGGCTTAAAATTGGTTTTATGGCATTAAGGGTGATTCCTTATTTGGGCTTGGTAATTGGGTTTGACCCCCATATTGACCAAAGCCCAAGCCTTAATAAATCAATTCTAAGTCCATTTGACTTGAATTAAATTCAACATTGGATGTTAGTTGGGCTTTGAGGCCCATGAGATTAGATTTAGAATCTAAGTCTTTAAAGCACATTAAAAGTGTAAATATTTAATTGGGAATTAAATAATTGAATTAGTATTGAATACGAATTGAATTAGATTTAATTAGTAGTTCGATATAATTCGCGAATTCGTACCTTATGTACTTATTCTCAATCGAGTTGGACTCGCGCAAAATCAAACCGTTGTTTGAACATTGGATGATCACTTAAACAAGCTAATTAATTGGATTAGATTGGTTGTAAAAGCATGTCTTTTTGAATATATATGTATGTGATGAATGAATAGTGTATATCGGATGGATATTAGAAGGGAAAGGGTAATTTTAGAAATTATTGTAAATTTGGAATTTATAAATTGGACCTGCGTGTCCAGCCTTATCTCTTTATCTCTTTGTATTCTCTTCTCACCTAATTCCCCTCAATGTAAATGAGGTTTCTCTTATTGTATTATGTAATTGGGTAGAAGTAGAATAGTGCTAGCGGGGAGAGGAAATGGAGTGATTTGTTCTAGGAACAAGTTGTTTTATATCCATCCACATATCACTATTAATTTACTTTACGCGCTTTATGATGTTTTAGAAGCATGCTTAAGGGTGTATGATGATGAGACCTAACAAAGATAAATAAATTGGTTGCCAATTACGCGAAAATCCCTCAATTTATATAAGCGAATATCCTTCCATTGAATGGTTCTTGTTCAAGATCCGAAGTTGGCATTGGTTTGTTTTTGACCAAAGTCAAGACCTTTGTCAATCAAGGATGTACTTGAATCATGAGAGTTTTGTTGCATATCGGTGTCTTGTCCAAATCGTGATTTTTATTGGCCAAAGTCAAGATCACTTTTTGTCCAACGACATTGATTACGAAACTTTCCTCGTCAATGGGTCCCGCTTAACTGGAATCATTAGGTTTGTTTTTGGCCAAAGCCAAGCCTAGTTGATTCGGAGGATAGGGTTAGGAAAATGTTAGATACATTGACATTATACATATGTTTCGGACTTGGATGTCCACCTAACCGGATCTAGGAATTGGATGAGATCCAATTGATCATGGAGATCTACCTAAGTTAAATAGCATACAATTTTTATTGGCCAAAGTCAAGTTGTGTGTTATTTAACGGGATCCTAGCCCACTAGGAAATTCGATTTCCCGAGTTCTCTACAGAGGGTTAGAAACTTGAAGAAAATAGTGGGAGGCTATTATTGAATTTGCAATTTCATTCAGATATTTAGCCTTACGCGTCTTTCAAAATTATTTCGTCAATATTTTAATAATTAGTTGGACTAATATATTGTTATTTTACTTGTAACAGTTTGACTGTACCCATAACATCGTTGACTTTATAGTTGGACTATAGTTGTCAAGATGATTGGCAAAGGTAATATCCGCGACATAATCATGGGCGATAATGTCTTCAAAGGGACAAACTTTGCCGACTGGGAAATGAACCTCAAGATAGTGCTTGGGGCTGAGAGGATACTGTATACTATTCAGACACCTCTCCCGCCTAAACCCACTGAGCCACTGGAGCTAGAGTTATGGAAGACTCATAGTGATGATTGTGACCAAGCTCAGTCAGTTATGCTAGCTGCAATGACCCAGCATTTCAGACGCCAGTACAGGGACTTGGATCCCTATAACATGATGGCAAGATTGCGTGATCTTCACCGCACCAATAAGCGGATGAAGAGGTACGAGCTAGTAAGGAAACTCTTCCGCTCCCGGATGACAGACGGCGCATCAGTTGAAGTCCACGGGACTCAAATGATCGCCGACATTGATGAGTTGGCCAATATGGGAATAGTCTTGGAGGCTGAGCTGACGATTGATATGATATTACAATCGCTACCCGATACTTGGAAACAAATCATCATCAACTATAAGTTGATGGATACTGACGACACTCTTGGAGAGTTGTTGTCCGTGCTGAAGGAGTCCGAAAGGGAACTCCTAAAGGGAGCAAGCGCGAGGCGCATTTTGCATTGACCTCTCATGCGCCAAAGGGTGGCCCCAAGGCATTGGAGGTGCAAGGAAGAAGAAGTTCAAGAAGAAGGGCAAAGGCAAGTTGACAGTGGCTTCTAGGAAGCCAAAGGACAAATCTCGCGACATCTGCCTCAACTGCGGCAAGAGGGGTCACTGGAAACGTGACTGCCGAATGAGCATTGTGCAGAGGGAGGATATCAAGGCTAGCAAGGCTATTGCCTCTGGATCTGCATGATAGCAGGGTGCTGGCATCAGGGGAGATGGATCTACGGGTCGGAAACGGAACACCAGTTGCTGTTTTGGCCGTAGGGACTTTTGTTTTAGTACTGCCCTCAGGGCATGAACTTAAACTTTTGAACTGTTATTTTGTACCTAGTTTAACTAGGAATATTATATCTGTGTCCTTGTTAACCCAGCAGGGTTACACTTTTGTATTCAGGAACACTGGGTGTTATTTATATAAAAATGATGCAGAAATTTGCACAGCTGTTGCAAATAACGGTCTTTATATTTTGAATATAAATGAATCTCCTAAAATGACAAACAAAAGGCTCAAAAGAAGTAATCTAAAAGATGAAGCTTATATGTGGCATTGTCGTCTAGGACACATCAACAAGACTCGCATATCCACACTTTCGAAAAGTGGGTACTTGGACGAATTTGATCCCAATTCATATGACGTCTGCGAATCTTGTCTTTTAGGCAAAATGCCTAAATCACCTTTTAGCGGTAAAGTGAACGTGCCACAGAACTATTGGCCCTCGTTCATACTGACGTATGCGGGCCCATGTCTAGCCAGGCTAGAGGTGGATTTCACTACTTCGTAACCTTTACAGATGATGCATCTCGTTACGGTTATGTGTATCTTATGAGACACAAGTCGGAAACTTTTGAGAAATTCAAAGAGTTTCGACACGAAGTGGAGAAACAAACGGGAAGAGTATTAAGACATTACGGTCAGACCGTGGTGGCGAATACTTAAGTTATGTTTAGTTTCAAGATTACTTGAAAGAATATGGTATTCTATCACAGTGGACTCCTCCTGGAACACCGCAATTAAACGGTGTGTCCGAACGGAGAAACCGCACCTTGTTGGACATGGTGAGGTCAATGATGAGTCGCACTGAGCTACCAATATCCTTCTGGGGATACGCATTAAACAGTGCTATACTTATTTTGAATAAGGTACCGTCGAAGTCTGTTAAACAGACCCCATATGAGATATGGACAGGAAGGAAACCAGGTTTCTCTTTCCTAAAGATTTGGGGATGCTGGGCATATGTTAAACGTTTGGAAAGTACCAAACTTGAACCCAAAACTGATAAATGCCTTTTTGTAGGATATCCTAGGGAAACCAAAGGATATTACTTCTATCACCCACAAGAGAACAAAGTATTTGTTGCTCTACAAGCATTTTTCCTTGAGAAGGATTTTAAAAATGCAGTGGTAAGTGGGAGGAAAGTAGAACTCGATGAAGATCGTAGTGATACTGTTCCTGGCAATGAATCAACGACGGAACAAGAACAGACCGTCCGGGATGAGTCTGTACCACAACTTCACATACACAAGGACCGCGTAGGTCGGAGAGAGTCAGAACAGTACCTGAGAGGTATGGGTTCCTGATCTCACCTCATATAGATATTAATCTTATTGAGGATATTGAGCCGGCTACGTATGAGGAAGCGATACAAAATATCGATTCCGCTTTATGGCAAGAAGCCATGAAGTCCGAGATGGATTCCATGTACGCCAACCAAGTTTGGACACTGGTTGATGCACCAGAAGGCGTAAAGCCTATTGGATGCAGATGGATCTTCAAGAAGAAGACCGACATGGATGGCAACGTACAAACGTACAAGGCTAGGCTTGTAGCGAAGGGGTATCGTCAACTATGGTATTGATTATGACGAAACCTTCTCACCCGTTGCCATGATTAAATCCATTCGGATAATGCTTGCAATAGCTGCATATTTCGATTACGAGATATGGCAGATGGATGGACGTTAAAACCGCTTTCCTTAACGGAAACCTTTTGGAGGATGTTTATATGCAACAGCCTGACGGTTTTATCGTACCTAGACTTGCAAACAAGGTTTGTAAGTTAAATCGATCCATTTATGGATTGAAGCAAGCATCACGGTCATGGAATCAGCGTTTTGATGAGATCATAAAAGAATATGATTTCGTGCAAAACGCAGATGACCCTTGTGTATACAAGAAGGTTAGTGGGAGAGCACTTACTTTTATTGTCCTTTATGTCGACGACGTATTGCTTATAGGCAATGACATTCCCATGCTAACGTCGGTGAAAGCTTGGCTTTCATTAAAATTCTCCATGAAAGATCTGGGAGAAGCAGCCTTTATTCTTGGAATAAAGATCTACAGGGATAGATCTAGAAAGCTGCTTGGACTCTCCCAGAGTACATACATTGATAAAGTGTTGAAGCGATTCAACATGGAACAATCCAAGAGGGGATTGGTT
The DNA here is from genome assembly GCA_019454045.1 of Zanthoxylum bungeanum. Classification (NCBI taxonomy): domain Eukaryota; kingdom Viridiplantae; phylum Streptophyta; class Magnoliopsida; order Sapindales; family Rutaceae; genus Zanthoxylum; species Zanthoxylum bungeanum. The sequence continues at coordinate 36,736 of SKCR01015743.1, forward strand.
CCAGTGGTACGTGGTACCTCTCTGTCTAAGGACATGTGTCCTAAGACTCAGGAAGAGAGAAACCACATGAGTCGGATACCGTTCGCCTCGGCAGTCGGATCGATCATGTATGCCATGATATGTACACGACCTGATGTCTCATATGCTTTGAGCATGTGCAGTCGCTATCAGGCCGATCCAGGTGAAGGTCACTGGATAGCAGTTAAGAATATCCTTAAGTATCTTAAACGAACTAAGGATGCTTTCTTAATTTATGGAGGTGGAGAACTTGCGGTATCTGGGTATACCGATGCAAGTTTCCAAACCGACAAGGATGACTACAAGTCGCAATCCGGGTACATTTTTTGCTTGAATAACGGAGCAGTGAGCTGGAAATCTTCCAAGCAAGATACTGTTGCCGATTCAACAACAGAAGCGGAGTACATCGCTGCATCTGAACCAGCAAAGGAGGCAGTTTGGATCCGAAAGTTCCTAATCGGATTAGGAGTAGTTCCGTTAGCAGCTGAGCCCGTTCCATTGTATTGTGACAATAACGGGGCTATAGCACAGGCTAAGGAACCAAGGTCTCATCAACGGTCCAAGCATGTTCTTCGACGTTATCATCTGATTCGGGAGATTATACATCGTGGCGATGTAAAAGTCGAGAAGGTCACATCAGATGACAACATTGCAGATCCGCTGACGAAAGCTGTTCTTCAGCAAGTTTTTGAACGACACATACATAGTTCGGGTATTAGATGCTTGAGTGACTGGCTATAGGCCAAGTGGGAGATTGTTAGACATTATGTCCCATAGCGTCACTGTTTGTAAATGATATTGTATTATTGTACAAAATTAACTATGTGATAATGAAATTGCCTTTTGCCGTTTTGTAATATTGTTTACTTTGATTTATAAATGGCGAAAGTCCATATGATTAGTACCTGGACTGAGAATGATATGAGACAGTATCAGTCCCTAAAGGTTTAATCATTAAATATCCCTAGCCGTAGTATTATCGAGACTGGACATCGATAATGCAGAATAGACTAGTATTGCGCTTGTGCACGTTGTGAGGGCACAACAGCATAGTTCTCATATATTTAAGTATTGGATACTTATGCAAGTGCGATAGGAGGTTGTGTTTTACCGATGGTACGGAAAACAGCTTCGCTCTGGATAGACCCCGCGGAATCCCATTGGTAGTATGTCTGCGTGTCTATGGGAGGCCGCATCAGGGTAGGTGTATATGGTCTTAACCTGAGACTTACATCGCTAGTACTTGCGACAATCGGTAAACTTTGGTTTTGGTGGTTGGGGACCTTAACCGGTTCTGTGTACACCTCTTCTGGGTTTATCGAGAATCGTAGTGTACTGGATGTGATGTCAAGATGGAAGTATCGCTTCAGACATATGGAGGTGATGATCACGCAGGACACAGAACTAGCACTCTATAAAAGGTTGCAACCGTCGGGACAATATGACCAGGTCAGGATTGTCCGATTTAAAGAGACTAGTTGCTTGATGTCCGATATATGTTTCGTACGGGGCAGACACATCTCCAGCCCCAGGCCTAGCATGTGATCATCCGATACTGGATCGATGTACGCAATACTACGGTATACTACGCTTGATATAGATCTTATATTCCTATAAGAATATTTCTGGAGAATTGGGTAGGCATGGCGCTTTGCTAGAAGCCAACCTTGTCTTGTGAATCGGTAAGAACGTAGTACGAGGTACGTGCGTGTTCGGATTATCCGACGACCGTATTCACTGCCAACATATCCGGAGATCTCTTGGGTCGCTTCCTGAAGATTCACCTATGATATTTGATTCGAACTTAATTAATCTTGGATTAATTGCGGAGAAACTTTATCTCGGATAAAGTGCCTTATTTAGAGAGAGAGAACGATTAATTTGGAATTAATCAGTAAAATATTATATTCGATATAATGATTGAAATTCGATTTCGACGCGAAATTAAAATTAGATTTTAATTCGGGCATACGAGTTAATTTAGAATTAATTCGTAAGCGACGTAAATAATAATTTCGCTAGGAGCGATTATTTATTTAAATTTGATTTAATTAACGTCGCGACGCAAGTTCGGTATTTCGGAAATATCGAACCCGAACGCGTGAGTGGACGTGGGCCCACTTTCATTTGGAAACGTGTGGGGCCCACTTGACACATGTCATTATATGTATTATTTTATTGATAATACATTGCATGGTGATAGTGTATAATACACTCTAATTTATGCATGGAATTTGAGTGTTTGACACTCTAAGCCTTGCATGGCTTGTGTCATAGATTTATTATTATTTAATAAATATTATGGCATAAATATAAATTGATTTTTGGTATCAAAATCAATCAAGAAAACCTCTCTTCTCTCTCTTTTCTTGACCGAAAACCTGAAACAGTTTGGTCTCCATTTTCTTCCATTTTGGTTGCCAAAAGATTGAAGAAAAGATTGTTGTTTGGAACATGCAAGGCTAGCACCTTCAAAGGGATCAAAAGAGGTGATAGGGAAACCATCATAGAGCAAGGAATACACAAAGTTGGGTGCTTTCTTCTTCTTGTCTTCCTTGGCCGAACCTAATCTACCTTGGAGCTTCCATTTGGTTTGATTTTTCTTCATCAACATAGCATTGTAAGTATGATTCCGCCATACTTCATGTTTATAAATATTCTTTGTTGTATTTTATATATCCTTAATCTTTCCTTGGGACATATTATAGAAACCAACAGTTGACCCACTCTTAAATGACCTAGATTTGATCTTGAGTTGTTTCACTGTGTTGAGACATGAATTAGATGAAATATTGATGATTGAAACATTTGATTTAATGTAAATGGCCTAATTTGTCCAATTTGTGGAAATTGAAAAATTAGGGTTTTTAACTAATTCCAAATTTGGGGGTTTTCATATATGTTGTGTATTTATGTGTGTATATGATGCATATAAAGTTTCATGTTGATTGGATATCATTTGGATGTGTCTTGAAGCATGAAAGTGCAAAATGCACAAATTGGGCACCAATTGGTGCTCTCGGCTTTGTGAGGAATATTTGGGGATTTTGGTTGCTTTGGTGTTTTGATGTTTTGAACATCATAAGTTCATCCTAGAAATGATTTAGAATCATTCAAAATTGATTGGATCAATTTCGGACTAAAACGGACAAAAATACAAAGCAAGGGTAATTTGGTAAATTCACTTAAAATTGTTTTATTGAATTTATTTTCATAATTTGATTATTGGAATATTAAATAAATATGTTTATTTAATTAATCCGAGAAAAAGTTTTGAAATCTGAAAATCGGATTTTCACCGCTTCCGCTGCGTTACCGGATTCACCCCCTAAATAACCCCTTCAAAATGGTATCAGAGCGAGTCTGATTCTAGGCCACCTAATATGATTAGCCTTCATTGAATCAATGTTTAATCATGTTTTCTTGACTTTGTGCATGCTTATTAGGATCTAAACTGGTTAGATTTAGGGTGTATGACACTTAGCGGAAAATCCCTAATAATAAGGTTTAAATGTAATTATGTATTTGATGCATGTTATATGGTCCGTCTTGTCAATACGGTTTATGAATATCTCTTTGTGACTACATCCGAGACCGTGCCTCTGCTGTGAGGGTGTAGCCGATAAAGATTTATTTATACCGGATGTATATCTGATACTAGATAAATTCAAGTAAAAGCGGAATTCTGAACGTGCCCTAGCTGTCAGGATTACGTAAGTAACTTGAGTTTATCATTGACGAGTATTACCTTGGTACGTCTCCTTGTGGGCCTGCCTTCGCAGCGACAACGAGAAACGGCCAGGACCGGATACTTAGGAGTCACTTTTGAGTGATTGACAAATGAGTTGTCTACCTGATGAATACGTAGGCGAGACCGTGCCTCTGCTGTGAGCTGAAATATATTCACGGGATCCACCTTTCACTGTTTATATTTAATTTAATTATTAAATATTTGTATTCTGTTTTGGGATTACAGTATTGCATGATTTAGTGGGAGGGGCATATTAGATTAAAAATCCATGATCTAGTTTATGCTTTTGATATTATATGAAACTGCTTAATTTCTGCTAACCATTTTTCGTGATCTATATGATAGATTTGCGATGGCGGGTCAATCCACAAACCAGTTTGCGCGTATGTTAGATGCGAACAAACTGAAAGGCGCTGAGAACTTTACAGACTGGGAATTGGATTTGAGGATTGTCCTCGATTCCGAAAAGTTGGGTTATGTTCTTGAGGGTCTTTTACCCCTTGCAGTGGGTGAGGATGCTTCGGAGGAGGAACGCCAAGTTTTTGAAGCTTGGAAGAATGATGATTTAAGGGTTAAATCATACATCCTTAGTTCGCTCTCTCCGAAACTCAAGCAACAATACTATGGAACATCAGATTCCTATAGTATGATAACGCGATTAAGACAATCGTTCGAGAACCAGGAACAGGTTATTGTTCACAAGGTCGCCATGGAACTGTTCCATGCGCGTCTGGATGAGGGGCAAAGTGTTAGCCCACATGTTCTTCAAATGATCGATTTGATCGATCAATTGAGGCAACATAATCTCATCCTGAATGACATTCTCGGTAGGAGTGTCATTCTTGGTTCTCTGCCAGCTTCATTCCGCCAGTTTGTGATGTACTTCAACATGCACGGGACAGTCTGCACCTACCAGGAGCTACATAGGATGTTGCTCACGGCAGAAGAGGATCTGAAAAAGGGTGTACCGACTCGCCCACCTAGATCTACTTCTCTCTCTGCTTCTTCCCAGGAATGTCCAAGGGAAAGAAGAAGAAAGGGAAGAAGAAGAAGACCTTCGGTCCTCAACAGCAGGCGAAGATAGCTAAGCCCAAAGGGCTGCTGAAGACAAATGCCACCACTGCGGCAAGGTGGGCACTGGAAGAGGAACTGTCCAGATTACATTGCCAGCTGAGGAGAGACAGAGCATCTACATCAGGTACTTTTATTTTTCCAGTTATTGATTTATCTTTGGCTTGTGAAGCCGTTACATCCAGCTGGATTTTAGATTCTGCTTGTCCCATTCACATTTGCAATTCGTTGCAGGTGCTGAAGGAAAGTAGGAGGCTGAAGCCAGGAGAGATGCAGTTGCGGTTCGGGAGTGGAGACTCTTTGGATGCAGTTGCAGTGGGAGTATGCGAGATCTCATTGCCGAATGGGACACTTTTGTTATATGACTGTCATTTTGTACCAGGATGTGTCGCTAATATTATATCACTTTTTGTATTAGATACAGAAGGCTATTGTATTAATATTAAGAATAGTTCTTTGTATTTATATAAAAATAAAAATAATTAGATCCTTAGTTGTCCAAACCAGCATGGTCATTACACATTGCAAACTTCAAAAGATATATTAAATACTGGAGTTAATAAACGTAGTTTACCTGTAATTAATAATACTGAACTTTGGCATATGAGACTTGGTCACATTGGCGTTAAACGCCTTACCCAATTGGTTAGGAATGGTTTGATATCAGATCTTACCATTGAGTCCTATCCAACTTGTGAATCCTGTATTCAGGGTAAGATGACCAAAGCCCCATTTTCTGGTGTTGGACACCGCGCCACAAAATTACTGGAACTCGTACATTCTGATGTATGTGGTCCACTAAGTCAAACTGCTCACAGTGGTTATTCGTACTTCGTTACCTTTACCGATGATTTGTCACGGTACGGTTATGTGTATTTGATGCGACATAAATCGGAAACCTTTGAAAAGTTCAAAGAGTTCCGAAATGAAGTAGAAAAACAAACTGGAAAATATATTAAATGCCTTCGATCAGATCGAGGCGGCGAATATATGAGTGGTGAGTTCATGGATTATATGAAGGAGAATGGGATTCTCGCTCAATATACTCCTCCAGGTACCAGACACAGACAATGGTGTATCTGAAAGGAGAAATTGGACTTTATTGGATATGGTCCGATCGATGTTGAGTTTCACAGATTTGCCCTATTACTTATGGGGCTACTGTCTCTTAACAGCCGCACATCTTTTGAATAAGATTCCTTCAAAGGCTGTTCCTACGACACCGTATCAGATATGGTTCGGTAGGAGACCGAATCTTAATTATATTAAGGTTTGGGGTTGTCCTACCTATGTCAGGGTAACTCAGCAAAGTAAGCTTTCGCCTCGAGGGCAAAAGTTTAGGTTTGTTGGATATCCCTAGAACACGAGGGGATATCTGTTCTATGATACCGAGCATCGAAATGTGTTCGTAGCTCGCTTCGCAAAATTTCTAGAAGTAGAATTTTTGTCAGAAGGTGGCGATCATAGACAGGTTCAGCTTGATGAAGTCCAACCTGAAAACAACGAACCAACGGAGGAACCTGAAGTTCAAGTAGATGAAGGACCTTCAACACACACACTCCGTAGGTCGGAAAGGGTATCTAGACCTCCTGAACACTTGTATTTGATACAAGAAAAGAGTCTGGATGTTCTCTTAGTTGAAGAGACAGATCCTTTCACCTATAGAGAATCGATGTTGGACATCGACTCCGTGAAATGGCAAAGTGCCATGAAATCCGAGATAGACTCAATGCATGAAAATCAAGTTTGGGACTTGATTCCTCTTCCCGAAGGAATTGTTCCTATCGGTTGTAAATGGGTTTACAAGAGGAAGCGTGGGCCTGACGGTAAGGTTGAAACTTACAAGGCCCGACTGGTAGCAAAAGGTTACACGCAGCGACCTGGCGTCGACTACGATGAAAATTTTTTGCCGGTAGCAATGCTTAAGTCTATCCGGATTTTGCTTTCTATAGCTGCGTATCATGACTACGAGATTTGGCAAATGGATGTCAAAACGGCTTTTCTAAATGGATTTCTTGATGAAGAAATCTATATGGAACAGCCGGAAGGTTTCACATCCAGCGAAACCTCGGGTATGGTATGTAAGCTTAAGAAGTCCATTTATGGACTTAAACAAGCTTCACGAAGTTGGAATCTTCGATTCGACGAGATTATCAGATCCTCTGGTTTTCTCAAGAATTCGGAAGAATCCTGTGTGTATCAGAAGGCCAGTGGGAGCATGGTCGTATTTTTAGTCCTGTATGTTGATGACATCCTAATCATTGGGAATGATTTAGGTATGTTACAAATCGTTAAAGCAT
>SKCR01015744.1:0-44369 GCA_019454045.1 Zanthoxylum bungeanum
TTATGTAAATTTATACTCTATCGTCAAAAAGCGAAGCTATGTAACCAAATAGCTTATAGATGAGAAATGTAAAACGTGGAGCTGAGCGGAGTGTATAATTAGGAGATAGACATTTTAGGCTATGCGAGAAGAAGGGAATAATGAAGATATACTCAGCAAATTTCTAGTGAGTGACTTGTTTATGCAGAGTTCACAATTGTTATAGTAGTTTTTTGAAATTTCATGTTGTCCGCTATGATATTTTTATTTGGTATAAAATAACAAATAGTGGTGAAAATTGGTCCGTTTACATTTAGCCTCTTGGCGCACATTGAGCTCGTCAAGTTTAGAGTTAGTTTGTAGTTGTTGTGCTTATGCTTAATTTTGAGAGCAAAATATCTAAAGCGCTTGGTAAACACATTAGCAGGTATTTTTTACCATCTACCACCTAGGTGATGGTTTCATTCTCCAGCAGTTGTGGATTAAAAGTACGTGTTAATCCCAAACATAAACTTAGTTTGATGTGGACATTGTATCATGTGAGAATGGAATTTAATGTGTCCCTTGTGACGTTAGTGTTTTTCATTTGAAAATAATTTTTATGGTCAACTAGGTAGCAAAGGAGCAGCTTAAGGAGGTTATTACACGTGCTGGGGAAAAGGAACTTTCAGAATTGGGTTCAGACCCTCCTCAAATTAGTGATTTAGTTGGTCGTAAGTAATATTCTCATCATTTCTTTCAATAATTATTATTTAATTAAATATATATGGGGATGCTTGACTTAGTAATCAATTTGGCGACTTTTTCTTGCAGATTCTGAGTCTGAAATTCTGCCATCATGGTTTCAATTTTTCAATAAAAAGCTCATGCATACAGTTTCTTTTTCAGAGCATGAAGCTTTTGATCATCCCGTGGCTTGTAAGCATTTGAAAATTGTTTTGAATTTCTCATTCTTTTTTTTTTTTTTTTAGTATTATGCTCAACAGTTTAGATCCATTTTTTCCTTGGGATGTCAGTTCTTCAAAACATTAATTTTTTTAAATTATTTTCAAAATATTTGGATTGAGTATCAGATATTGTTATCCAAATTGCTGTGCAGGTCTTTTAGTTGTTTCTTCGAAGGATGAGCAGCCTATCAACAGATTTGTTGATCTTTTCAACACTAACAAGTTGCCCTCTCTACTTAATGATGGTGTGATGGACCCAAAGATTTTGAAGCATTATTTATTGGTGCACGATAATCAAGATGGATCTTCAGAAAAGTATAGTGGTCTTTCCTAGCATTATTCAGTTGTTGTTCGTTGTGCATATTTATAAGTTTATGTCTGAACCTTGATTTGCTTATATGTTTTCAAAGTTTCTACCCTTCTTTAACTATTTTACCCATGTTTTATATTTTCCTGTTAACAATATTGCAAAATTATAAGTTTGAGATAAAGAATAATGATTGACTGAAATTGTTGCCTCAATTTTTTGAGTTTCATTTCTCTGTTTTCAGGGCAGCTAAAATCCTAGCAGAAATGAGAAGTACATTTGGTCCAAGTGACTGTCAATTACTTTGCATTAATTCTTCTGAAGATGGCCGCATAGAACATCAAGATAATTCTTTGGCTCCTTACGTAAGTTATTCTTGTAAGGGCTAAGATCTGTTCTTTTATTTTTAATTTGCAATGCCTATTAAATTTATTTATGAAGGAATATAGGATAAGGCCAATGTTTAAAAATACGGGGCGGCGCCTCGAGGCGGCCGGCCATTGAGGCGCGAGGCGGACCTCCTCGAGGCGGTGAGGCGGGCGCCTCGATCCGAAAATCGGAAAAATAATCAAAAATACATTCATTTCTTCATAATTCATAGTATGTTCAAAAAACTATGATAAGTAATCCAAAATACATTACTTTCTTCATAATTCATAGTATGTTCAAAAAATTATTGATAACTAATCCCTAAATAAGCTATCATTAGTGTCTAGCAGCATGAAGATTTGGTCAAAATCTATGTCATCATCAGATGGGTCATCATCCAAGAACCTCCTTCACTTGTATTGTCTTCATACACTAATTGTGGAGCTTTCCCTTTCCCTAACAAATAACATAAAGTCGTATTATTTTTTAATTTGATTATATAAATTGCATTATTTGTACAAAATTAACTTACTTTGGTCTCTGCTCATTTTTTGTGCTGGTGCTCTACTGCCACTCAATTGTTCAATGGAACGACGACCTTTTGGAAGCCCAAAACGTCGTTGTTTCATTTTAGAAATTTTTTTTTTTAAAAAAAAAACCTTTGCTGGTGAGGCGGGCGCCTCAGGCTGCCTCACGCCGATTTGACGTGAGGCGGTCTGAGGCGGCCGCCGCACCAGCAGAGAGGCGGGCGCCTCAAAAAAACCGCATAAGGCGGCCGCCTGGAGGCGTCGTCGCCGCGAGGCGGCCGCCTCAACCGTATTTTTAAACACTGGATAAGGCTATAGTTTCCTGGTGTTTTTTTCTTTGACAGAAATCTGATGCTTCACCTAGGCAGCATCTTGGTTCTTTTCTTAACAATGATGATTTTGACAAGGTAAGTTCTTTTTACTATATTTATGTAGTGTACTTAAAAAGTACTAAAGAATAATGATTTGATTTTTTTCCATGGTGGAGATTTTTTAACCAGTGTGTTCATTTTGTACTATCTGGAAACAGATAAGAGATGTCATGCAAGAATTATCATCTAAACACATAATTCCGTACATGGAGCAGAAGATACGGGTGCTTAATCAACAGGTTGTTTTCTTTAACATTTTGTTATTTGGGTTCTTATGTGACGAGAGTCCTGCCCTTTCCCGAACACATTATTTCTCTTATCTGTTTTCATTTCTGTCCTTTTCAATCATGTTAAATTTGCCTTTAATAGGTTTCTGCTACGAGGAAAGGTTTCCGAAACCAAATTAAAAACTTATGGTGGAGAAAAGGGAAAGAAGAGGCATCAGATTCCCCCAATGGTTCTATGTATGGTTTACTATAAACATGTTTACATGTTACACTGTGTATCTTGTTTCCATTTTCTGCAACCTTCTAATTTAGATTTATTATTCATGGTTCAAGGTATACATTCAGCTCAATTGAATCTCAGATTAGAATTTTGGGTGACTATGCCTTCATGTTACGAGATTATGAACTTGCATTGTCGAACTATCGCCTTATTTCTACAGATTACAAGCTTGATAAAGCCTGGAAACGTTATGCTGGTGTGCAGGTAGCTTCCATACTTGTCATTATGATTGTTGTCTCTTTTGGTGCTAATGACCAGTTTTTAGTTTATAGATAGAAAAGAAAAACTTAGTCATCAAATTTTATTTTTTTAGAAATGAAAGAAGAAAACTTAACTGTTCCAAAATTATAGATGAGTTTGTTCAAGCTGTATTGTTATACCTGGTTTCATGTTATTATATGCTGAATTTCGATTTGGTGAGGCTGGATGGCATGCTTGGATGGCTTATGTGGTTTATCAATCTGCCAATCTGCCCTAAAGTTCTTTTAATTTGCTCTGGTTTGTTGCTTGTGAGTATTAGTTTGCACTTTGAATCATCTGTTTCACATTTTCTTGCAGGAAATGATGGGACTTGCTTATTTTATGTTGGATCAATCAAGAAAGGAGGCAGAGTATTGCATGGAAAATGCATTTAATACATATTTAGTATGTATAGTTCTTGCTTGATATATCTCTCCCTCTCCCTCTCCCTCCCCCTCTCCCTTCGCCTCTCCCTCCCCCTCTCCTTCTATTATATAGTAGCTATTTGATACTCCAATGAAGCATTTTGTCGCCATACCTTTTTGGGGAACTTAATTGGAAAAAATCTTTATATATCCTTCATTTATAAGTTTATTTGTCCACATCGATCTTCTTACATATTGCACTTAAAATAAAATGAATTATTTGGTATTTTTATTTTGGAGTATGCTACAAACTAAAATTTTCGTGCTTTTTCTAAATATGTACATTCTATGCTTGATGGCTTCCTTTGGTTAGCATTCCTATATAATCCTGAAAGTTTAAAGATTTTTTTCATATGTATATCTGTTCATTTTTTTGAGAGGGGACTTTTCATATATGCTTTTAAGTTTTACTGGATGAAAATCTACATTGATGTCATTGAAAGAATAAGGATAATATTATCTCTTAGAGCAGAGTGAATGCGAGATGCAAATAGAAACCCAAAGAATATTTTGAAAGTTAACTTGATATAGTTGGTCCTTGGAAAGCGGAGCACATATTGTAATATTTACACCGTTGTGTAGATGTAGTCCAGAGAAAGGAATTGTAGCCTTGGCAAATCCTTGTACTTCCTTCCAGTTAGCCTCACTGAAATCAGAGCTGGCTGATTGATCCATGTGAAAGCTTGAACTTTCATTAGATCAGGCACATTTTTGTTCAAGGAATACTGAAAGATAGTTTTTGTATGATTGTTTTACATATTCATTATATCTGTTCCGGATATCAGTGGTCTTTTAGATCTTTCATAAATATTAGTACAATTCTGTGTCACAGGGTCTTATTTTCTGAAATTGATTTTAAATTTATGCAGAAAATTGGGTCAACTGGTCAGCAAAATGCCACACGGTGTGGTCTTTGGTGGGTAGAGATGTTAAAGGCAAGACATCAGTATAAAGATGCTGCCACTGTTTACTTCCGCATTTGTGGTGAGGTAATGCTCTATATTTCAATAAAATAATTCTGATTAACTTTGTAAATTTGTGCACCTTACAATTTTTCTTTTGTTAGGAACCTTTACATTCAGCTGTTATGCTTGAGCAAGCATCTTATTGTTATTTGTTATCAAAGCCACCAATGTTAAACAAGTATGGATTTCACCTTGTCCTTTCTGGCGATCGTTATAAAAAATGTGATCAGGTACCTTCACGAATTTCTCAAAAATGTACTCTCTTTAATTTTTTAGATTTATTTTTTAAAAACTTTCCTGCAATGTTCTCTCCAGATTAAACATGCAATTCGTACATACAGAAATGCCGTTTCGGTTTATAAAGGAACTACATGGAGCCACATTAATGATCATGTTCATTTCCATATGGGGCAGTAAGTTTTGCATTCAGTGAATTTAGATTTTGCATGACTGGCAGATTAAGGTTTTACAGTAAGGGAGTATCTTATAATAAATCCTCATTTGACATAGGTGGTATGCTGTTCTTGGGATGCATGATGTTGCCGTTGCACACATGTTAGAAGTCCTGGCCTGTAGTCATCAGTCTAAGACAACACAAGAGCTATTCCTCCGAGACTTCCTTCAAGTTGTTCAGGTGACTATTAGTTTTACTTCTATGATATCCTTCATGCTTGACAGTTATTATCAGTGAAGGTAAGTGCAAAGTTCTTAAGCTCACTTTAACATCTATATTCAATCTGCCTGGTTCCTTTGGGTTTGGCATGAATCCAATGTATCTACATGTTCAATGTTTCTATGATAGTTTTAGAATGTATTGTTAGCTTTTACATTTGAACACCAATGGAAATGTCTAGTTTTTGAATGGTTATAATTTCCCATGTTTTACAATGATACCAGTCTTCTGGCATTATTGTAGTTCCTTCATCCAATATATCCATTTCCCTTTTGTAGAAAACTGGGAAAACGTTTGAGGGATTGAAACTTCAGTTGCCCATTATCAACATTTCATCGCTTAAGGTCATATTTGAAGATCATCGAACTTATGCATCAGCTGCAGCTGTAAGTTAAATTGCACTTGCTATCTAAAGATAATTTTTGCTAGTAGTTCTTTGGATCTCTCTCTTGTTTTTATAATGCCATATAGTTGCTATACAGAACTGATAAATGGCCTATCATAAGCATGATTATTGAAATTTGTTGGGAGTGCTTTTGTTATAGTCCTGATGATGATGGAAAGGTGGTGAGGAAGGGATATGATTCGATAGTTGATGATCTTTTTAATGACTCGGAAGTGATATTTATCTCTATGCACCTTTTGCTAAAGTGGCCTATAATTGAATTGGTTTACTAATTTTCTGTTGAGAAATAAGTAAAATAAAGTGATATGTTCTCTATTCTTAGAGTTAATCAGTTAAGTAAAGTTTCAAATAATGTGAGCATCACAAAATATAAAAACAGCCATGCACTGATCAATATCATCAGTGAAGTGCGTTGTTTTCTAGATTCAGTTTGCCGCAGTAAGATTACCATGCACCGATCATCAGTGAAGTGCTTTGTTTTCTAGATTCAGTTGCTGCAGTAAGATTACTAGTACTTATCGCTATGATTGGTCAAATTATATAGATTTATATTTACAAATGTGGACATATGAGGTTCTTATTGGTTGACTGAATGCTTGAAAGTGGTTTAGATGATGATTTTTAGTTTATGGTATTGTTGCTTTTAAAACATTTCAGGCTAGTGTTAGAGAAAGTTTCTGGAGGTCGTTAGAAGAGGACATGATTCCATCATTGACTACTGGCAGGAGTAATTGGCTGGAGCTACAATCAAAGCTTATCACAAAAGATTACAAAGAATCAAACATTTGTGTGGCAGGAGGTATGAAGACGATGGTATTATGATAGTTGTGTGGTTAATCAGTGTTTCTGTTCCTTTCCTTTTGTATGCCATTGGAATCCAATTTTAGAATAATCAATACCCAGTTTCTATCCTATCAGGTTGAGTTTCTAGAGTCTGACACATAGCTATCACTATTTCATCATCAGTAGAAAGTGTTATATATGTTGTTGCTTTGATGATTTTGGCTATGGCCTAAGCTATTAGAGAATAAAATAGGACTGCTAAATTTTGAACTGAAATGTACTTGCATGGTCGGCAATACTGAAACTTTTATATTCATCTATACATTATTATGGCCTTTGATTTAGTCTGCCCACCACATTATCCTACATTTTGTTTTACTTCTGATCTAGCACTTGGGATTAATGGAAGGAAGTTTTTGTTGCTAGAACTCTTAGTTCATGTTGGCCTTCTTTCTCCATTGCTGCTAATTTCTCTTCCTGACATGAGCGACACATTTGTTGCTGTTCATGAGCATGATTGTTTTATTCATGACACGTGAATAATTGAGGGTGTGTAGGGGTTTCGCAGTAAAGTTTTACCATCAATGATGATATCCCGTTCATAGCAAGCAGGCTTTCTAGTTTACTTTTAGTCTAGAAATGTTTAATCATTCTTGTATCTTTTTTGACATTTTTCTCTTTATCCTTTGTAGAACCTGTGAAAGTGGATATTGAATTTAAGAACCCTTTGCAAATCCCTATTTCCATCTCAAACATTAGTTTGATATGTGAACTTTCAGCAAGATCTGATGAAATGATATCTGGTATCTTACTTTCAATTTCTCTTCTTTCTATTTTGAATTTAAATTTTAGTAATTTTTATTCATTTAAATTGAGCTAATTATATCTTGTTGACAATGCAGATGCAAATGGCTCAACCACTGAGCTTCAAAATGAAGAATTTAAATTGTTGATCACTACTGGGTAATTGTGATTTTTTCTTTAGTTTCTTTTTCCTTAATGACTTTCAGGTCAGCTTTTCCATGATGTTGCTCACACATCTCTTTCCTTCATGTTAGCTACTGCTGATTAACTTTTTTATTGACTACTTCAGGGGGGTGGGCTCTGATACTTATTCATTTAGTTTGTCAGAGGTTGATGTTTCTCTTGGAGGTGGTGAAACAATTTTGGTAGGTGTCTTGTCAGCTCAGCTGAATAAATTTCGGAAAAATCTGTTATCTGTGGATCTGGTGCTTTTTAAACAATATGCATATCGTTTTTTGCAATTAGTGGTACGTGATAGTTAGAATGCGTGTTATTCAATTTGTAAATGATATGCTGAAGGATGTGAGCCTTTTTTTAGTTATAGCCTGATGGCAACTCGTTTTCCACCCCACCATGTAAGCGGGGTTCGAACCCCATTCCTCTTGATTCCTCTTGTTTCTACCCAAGAGATTTTACCAACTGAACTAGACTAGTTGGCACCCACTGAAGGATGTAAGCTTAAGTATAGCTAATTCCATATTTTTGCACAGATGCTGTTGATTTCCACACCAAAGGTCCATCTTGTTTTTCTATGTGAAAATGGTTTTCCATAACATATAAGGTGATGATATGGAAAGAATGAAGCTTTTAATTTGACATGAAAGGTCAAAAATAACGAAAATGAATAGTTTAATAAGTACATACCATGTTTAATCTTTTTCTAAAATATAATTTTCGTTGTTTCTAATATTTTTTCAGCAGTTTTCTTACCTTAAGATCTCTAACAGTTGTCAATGCTCCTTGTTTTTCAGGTACAACTAATGGTCATTCCCAAGGTTGAAGGCATTTTAAAAATTGTCGGTGTTAGATGGAGATTATCAGGTTCTGTAGTTGGTTTATATAACTTTGAGTCTAATCTTGTGAAGAAGAAAATAGCAAAGGGAAGAAGGAAAGCCAAACTTTCTCCTAGTAATGACCTGAAGTTTATAGTTATTAAGGTATATACTCTTCTAATCCGCCCTCTCTTTATCTTTTCTGGAATTCACTATGTAGACTGAGCAGGAGCTACCTTTTTTGTTTTTAAATCATTTTTTTCTCATTTGTAGAATCTACCGAAGCTTGAAGGATTTATTCGTTCTCTACCTGAAAGAGCATATGCAGGAGATTTACGGCATCTTATTTTGGAGTTAAGGAACCAATCAGAATTTCTTGTGAAGGTACATTTTTGGCCATCTTAGTATTCTACTCAAAGCTAACAGGAATTGGTACATTGTATCAATTGCTGATCAGGACCCTTCAATCCCAAATAAAGGATCTTTCTTGATTCAGAATATTACTTAAAAACTTTACTACAATAACATTGAAAAGGAACTACTCATTAGTAAATAATTTCCTGCAATGTATTTCTTTGCTGATATATTTCATTGTCTCTTTCTTAGATAAGTAATAGGATTTCTCAATGGTCAATCCTTGTTGACCTTGCTATGGCTCTGTTAGTGTTAGGTGCAATTCCAAAAAACTTTTGATAATTGCATTGACACTACCGTAAGGTCATGTCTAAGGCAGGATCTAGTTTCCACTATCTTTGTGCATGCTCTACAGTGTGAATGGTTTGATATAACATCATCAGGTTTTTAACATGTGCTAAGATATGTTAGCAGAACCTGAAGATGAAGGTCAGTCATCCAAGATTCCTTAGCATTGCGAATCGGGATGATTTGAAGGAGGAATTTCCTGCTTGCTTACAAGAAAATACAAATGCTGAACAAAGTGTTGCTGATAGTAACTTCAGTAAAATGCCTCGGGCTTTGTTTTCATTTCCAGTGGTCAGTGTGGAAGTAGTTTCTTTGTATTTTCTATTGATTCATGGCAAACTGGTATCATTCCATTTTTTTCTTATGCCTGCTGTTGATCTCTTACTTCAGGACACATCAATACATGGCGGAACACCTTTGCTGTGGCCTATGTGGCTTCGGGCTGCTGTCCCTGGAAATATTTCCTTGTCCATAACAATATATTATGAGATGGAAGATGTATCAAGTATCATAAAATACCGGACACTCCGCATGCATTATAATTTGCAGGTTTGTGCTAGAAACATGGGTTTCTTCTTGTATTGTATATGTTTCCTTTCTTTTCATTTTTGTTCACACAGGTGGCAGCTTATATAGGGATTAATTTCTGACATAAAAAGGCAGCCATGATTTATACTTTCGTGATTTTGAGTTAATATTTATATTCTTTTTCATTAGGTTATTTTTTAGATTATTCTTTTCCTTTTCTTAGACTTCTGCAAATTGTGTATTCTTGAATTGATGATTTATATAATTCTATGTTACTCAAACATTTTCCCCTTAAAGAGCACCTACCTTTGTTGATTATGGGCAGCCTGACCAATGTTAATTAATCATATTATTATTTTTAACAGGTTTTACCATCATTGAATCTCTCATTCCAAATTAGTCCATGTCCATCAAGATTGCATCAATATCTTGTGCGCATGAATGTTGTTAACGAGACCAGTTCCGAGAATTTCCAGATTCATCAGTTATCATCGGTTGGGAGCCAGTGGGAAATCTCATTGCTTCAACCTTTTGATGCTATCTTTCCTTCAGAATCTTTATTTGCTGGTCAAGCACTGTCGTGTTTTTTCATGCTTAAGGTTGACATTTTTCTCTATCTTCTTATTAAAAGGAGTATGGCATTTGTTTGTCCTCATTAAATTTTGAAGGTCATTTGCTGTGTTTATCACAAGCAATGTTATGATGCTATTAACAGCCTGATTCTTAGAATCTCGGTATTGATATATCAGGGTGGCAACTTGTGTGGGTTAAAGCAATAAAGCTGCCCTATATAGTAATCTCAGCAAAACCTAAACTTTCTATAACAGTGTTTTTAAAGTTTAGGTTGCTAACCCTACATTTATATTGATTGAGGTTGAATCTGTATCTGGCAAACAGCTTGAGCTGAATCTATTTTATTGTACTGATATTCATATAAATATTTGGTATTAGAATTATCACGTCTTCTATTTTGGCACGAGTTATTCTAGCCTGGAGGAAGGGATGGCTTATTCCATTTACAAGTGTCCAAATTCTTTGAAACACTTATCGTGAAATATCTGAATGCATATTTGCAGACAACTAGCCTAACCCAACCTGAATCAAACTCACTAGATCGAGGCTAGGGTGATCTTGAGGTCAATCAGGTTTACTGTGGATGTGAAATACCTGGGCTGACTTTTTAATTTGGCCCAATCTGATTGAGCCGCAGTCCAAACTTATGTTACTGTAGATCCAGACGTGTTAACTTTGCCTTGTTAAATTGGCCAATGTTTGCATCATTGTCAGAACACCATTGTGCCTGTATTAGTTTCTTTGTGGCATACTTATGATATTAATTTGCCTTCTCTCTTCTAATATTATTGAATCTTCACCATTATGCCTGTATATGTTTCTTGGAGGCATACTTATGATATTAATTTGCATCCTCTCTTCTAATATTATTGAATATTCTTTTCTCTTCTAATACGTTTATTGCTGGTCCTTTTAATTTAATTTCCTTATTAATGTTTTGTAATTAAATTATTCTTTGGCTTCAGAATCGTGAGAAATCAACTACTTCTTCAGATAACACCTCATCGGGGCCCCTCCTTGGTAGCAGTGTAATTCTTCAGGCCAGTGCTGACACACTTTTTGATATCTCTGGCTTACCTTTGGCTGATTTCCACTATCGCGAAAGGTTACAACAGAGAGTGTCACAGGTTTGTAATTTTCTTGCTAACTTAATGTTCGCTACTACACTTTTCTGTTTTCTGTAGTACTATTTTGTGGTTGCTGACCATGCTTATATTATACAACCGGTAAATTAAGAACTATCAAAATATCCATATATAACATAGGATGATATTTATTGATGTATAATTCTATTGTTTATCCTACTATTTTGTAAATTTTATTTAAAATGAAGAAAGATCAAATTGCTATTGCACAATTCATCATTTTCATTATCTTGATCACAATAATTAATAATATGTAATATGCAAGTCCAAAAGGTTAATGTGCAATGCAAATGCTCTACAGCTACTTGGGAGAAATGGATTATGCATGTTACTTTAATTCTTTGCATGGTGTTGTTCCAATGTTCATGGTGTAAGCTCTTTGTTTGCAGGATGACCAAAATACAGTTGACTTCATATTCTTTTCTCGGCTGTCAAAGGGTGACACCGACTCTGGCATTTCTGGTTCACGACAACTGTTTTCGCATCATGCATGTCATTGCAGGCAAGACTAATTCAAAAGTCCATTGGGATTGTGAATCTAAAGCTAATATCAATTGTAGCTTTCTTAAATCTCTCTCTCTTCCTGTTTTGTTTTTCTTATAGCATACTGGGCACAAGTCCAATAACATGGCTGGTGGACGGACCTCGATCCATTCATCATAACTTCAGTGCTTCTTTCTGCGAAGTTAATTTAAAGATGATAATTTACAACTCATCAGATGCAGCTGTTTTTGTGCGTGTTAACACCTCTGATTCCCTAAGTAGTAGCTGCCAAACAAGCGATGCAACTGTGCCTTCAGAAAACCAAGCTGGGTGGCACAATGTGCCCATAGTGACCGACATAAAAGTTACATCTCAAGTTCCCGTAAATCAAATTAAAAAGCTATCGTTGCTAGAAAGTGTCTCCCCATTCATTTGGTCTGGTTCAAGCGCTACCAGCGTCCACCTTCAGCCTATGTCAACAACTGAAATTCCTATGAAAGTTTGCGTATTTTCTCCTGGTATGTATGATCTATCGAACTATGCTTTGGATTGGAAGCTTTTGCCTGTGAATAGTCAAGAAAATAGAGCAGAAACAAGACAGTCTTCTGGGACTTGCCCTGGGTATCCTTATTTCCTGACCGTGTTACCATCTGCTTGAAATTCAAACCTGATTTGTTTTCGCTTCCTTTCCCCACACTCAACTATCTGTCATCTCGGATGCAGTAAGTTTTGTAACTTTAGTTTGTAAATTATTGTGTCAGTATATTTTTTGTTTTTTTCCTTTACATAAAAAGAACCGTGGAAAGCTTAGTCAGGGCAGGAGACGATTAAATTCTTTTTAGTGATAGTGAATTTTCCACCCGTTAATGTAGTTGGAATTTTTTGTTGAAATTTGAATAGAGAATTCGGAGTCTTTTGGTTGATGCAGTTTTTGCAATAAATTCATAGCCTTTTTATTCTTTACTGAAAGCTTGGTAAGGCAAGAAACTTCTTGGAGTAATGCTTTCTTCTATCGTCTCATCTGTGATTGGATATGCACCCAAATCGTTGGGCTGTGAATATTAGAAAGTTACTAGATGTGGTCGGTTTGCAAGAAGTTTTGGTTCTTTATTTTATTATTATGTAGGTATTGGTATGAATATAATAAGAAAATATTCACAGCTCTAAATTTTCTTGATTGCTATGAAAAGGGAGGATGCTTATTTCCTCGTGTTTATATTGTTAGTCATTTGCTCCTATTATTTAATAATACTCCAAAATCTCCCGCAAGTCAAAAAAATTAAAAGAATATTCCCATTTTATAAATTTTTTGACATATTAATCCTTACCTAAATAATTAAGAATTTTACATCATTATTAACTATTCAAATTGATTAAAAAAATATATGAAAATAATTATCAAATATAATATTTCAATATTGAATTAATATTAACTCTTCAAATTAATTAAAAAATATATGAAAATTACTTTATTGTTTTCTTAAGTTCTATCGAAAGTTGAAAGAAAAAGGAGGAAACAAAAAGGATTGAGTGTGAATTTTATTTCTCTAAAGAGTTTAAAGATCTAAGTGGTGAGTGAAGTCCACACTTTGTTTTGTTGGTAACGAGTCATAGTATTGATGTTGACGTAAAAATCTTTTTTCCTCCTTGAATCACTTGGCCGTGAGTAGATTTTATGTTGTGATTTTGCCCAGAATTTTTGGAAACACAAATGACTATTTTATGGACATTTTGGGCCTGTTCTGGAAGTCATTATTTTGTCCAAAACAGCCAGCACAAAAACAATAAGTTATGCGTTCGTAAATGGTGTGTTTTCGGTCTGCAAAACAATCCAATTTTTGGACTGCTGTTTGGGAATGGAAAAATCATTAATTCAGAAACAAAACATGTCCAAATAGGCTAGACAATTTCGACTAAAAATGGGCAAAGGTAGAAAAATAATTCAAGGTCGATTCCGGTACCTAACACGCTTCCGTCACACGGGAAATCGTTTCCTATGCATGACTTGGGGGTTTCGGAATATTATTCAAATAATAGGGAGGTAAGTGACTATTAATATAAACATTAGGGCACATTCTCCCTTATGAAATAATATATGAGAATGACAACTCATATTAGCGCATTTCTAAGGAATTATTCAGTTGGTTTGACTTATGTAGTGTGAAAATAATAATAACTAGATATAAATTAACTTGCGTGTTACTGTAGTTTTTTATTTATTTGTTTTTTTTTTAAAAATTAGGTGAATTATTTATATTTATCCATATGTATATACTGTTTGTAATGATCTATTTTCAAAAGCAAATTTGTATGTATAAACAGATTTTACAAACATAACACATCATAAAACAAACATCAATATGATTTTTGTCATACATTTTATTATTCAATCAATGCTTATCGAAGCCTTTTAGTCTGTCAAGTTAAGGCTACCGTTCCACTAAATGGAGTCATCAATCAAAGTAAGGGTGTTATATTCTATTAAATCTATTGTATTTTTTTTTTTGGATAAAGTAAGTATCTATTATGTATTTTTAATACGTCTCAATAACCCTTTTATATAGACATATGATCATAATGAGACACATGAAACACAAAAAGACGTACATATATCCTGTAGAAATTTTGATACAGATGTATAAAATTTCAATTTATCATAAACATTAATTAAAATGAATTTTAGATATCGAGATGTTGGGATGTATGCCATACAGCATCATGTAATATATAAACAAGATTATTATTAGAATAATAAATTAAACATCTTTCATTTATCAATTATTTATTTTAATTCTCATATTGTAAATTATCATACATACCCCGTGATTACTTATGTACTTTCAAACTTAATGTATAAGTGTCATACACAAGAGAATTTAAGTTGAAATTAGTAATCTAAAATAATCCGTAAAGTGCAAACAAAAACGGTTAATTTATTTGTGGTTTATCTGCAGCTGCAGTCCATTCCATAAAAGTACGGCGATCTAAATCAAGACCGTTCATGTGGCGATATGGGAATAGAGGCACCTCCAAATGGGAGCAGGTTTGAAAAATGATCTTTTATATACATTAAACAAAGAAATTCATATCAATATATTAGATGATCATTTATAAATCAATTATACACATATGCCCAGATCGACTCCCCCGTTCCGATTGATTGACAGTGGACCATTTCTCTGGCCGATCTGAATGATGATATTGACCCGGTCTAAAACCTGGCGACCCGACCAATTGAACCGCGACCCAGCTGAACTGGTTACTGGTTAGACGGTTTTCTGACATTTTGTTTTAATTTTTATTCAAATTAAAATAGTAAATTAATTTATTAATATATTTTGATTTTACTTTTAGTAAAAAATCTTATAATATTTGAAAACATACTAAAACTAGTGTCAATTACATTTTTTTTTTTAAAATTAATCATTTAATCATATTTTTATATAAATACACAATAAAATATAATTTATTATCGACTCTGGGTCCGATATCTTACCCTTGACTTTTTTTCATCCCGGGTCGATGGACCTGGTCGATTTTTAAAAACTGATATGGATTGATCTGAATTTTGAGTGTACTATGAACTCCTGCTTGACAAGTTATGTGATTTGATTTACATGGATGATAACGTTGTAGAAATCTCAGTCAATAACTTTGTCTTCGGGGATATAGTTTCGTGTGTAGCTATGGATGTTTTACACATATATGGAATCCACTCATTATTGCGAGAAGTATATAATATTTTTCTTAAGAGTTGGTTAAGTACTTGAACGGTTAGAGAACTCAAATCATTCTATTACGAATAGAAAGGTAAAATTCATAATAGTTATGAATAATAATCGTTCATTAGAGCATCAATGATACTTAAGCATAAGAAATAATTAGAAGGATATAACAGAAATTATGACTTAGATGGTTAATATTTATGTATTGATTATATCAATGGATATTGACGTGGCTCGATTTAAATTTAATATATGTAATAACGAGAGTTCAACTTCTTATTTTTAGTTAAATAACTTGAAGTTCATAAATTGTAATATTTGATAAAAGAATTTTAATCAATATCTCGAGATTACTGGAGTCAAAGTTGCGAGTATACTCCGGGCTATCTCGATACACTATATGATACTATAATAAAATTGGATAGTTTAATTATAAACTCACATGCATAACTAAATATTATGAAAAAATTATTAATGTGATTAATAATTGATTTTAAATCACACTTGAAAACTATATTAAATAGTTTAATATAAAATTTCAAATATTAAATAGTTTAATAAAAAAGTTTCAATACACATGATAATGAAATAAAAAATAAAAAATTTAAATAGTTTATATTACAAATATTGATTAAAGTGAGAACTTAAATATAATTTTATTCTCAGATTTCTGAAGTACCACATGATAGCACCAGAAGAGATAAATGACAAAAATATACGTATGTAAGATAAGATAGTAAAGTTGAATTAAAAAACAATTTCATGATTATATAAATATATGAATGATCAAATACAAACCTTTATACTGTAATAATATCCGGTTGTACCGAAAAGTACATATATTTTCTCGCCTTTTTTACCCCCATTTGATAGTACATGACTGTTTGTATATAAAAATATTTACTTGTGTGTTATAAACAAGTTTGTGGGTTAAAAGTTTGGGTTATTAATATTTCACTACTTTAGAAATTATGAAATAATAAATTGGTATAAGAAGTATTGAGGTGTAATATTAATTTATTTTATTATTTTCCAATATTTTTATTTTACTACAAGAATATTAGGAAATAATAAACGGGTACAAGAAGTATTGAGTTGTAATATATTACTAATTGTGATTTTCTTTATAAAGTTATATTAATAAAATGTAGGGAAATTATCACCGGTCCATTCTAAATTAGGTAAAAGTTCGAAAATGTTACAATATTTTCGACATTATCATTTTCCTACCTAAAGTTTCAAAAATGTATCAATTTTCATCTTTTAAGGTGGAAAATTGATAATTTTTTGTACATTTTCGGGTAGAATATGATGTACTTTTGTAATTTCCAGTGGAAAAATACGTACTTTACAACATCAGGTGAAATAATGATAAAGTAAAAAATATTGTAATATTTTCGAATTTTCGCCTAATTTAGGGTGGACTAGAGATAATTTCCTAAAATATAAGAATTTGTAATAAAATATAAAATTTGTCAAGATATAATAATAAAATATTATATTACAATACTTCTTATACTCATTAGTGAAATGATAATAACCCTAAGAATTTTAACGCCAATACCTACCATGATAAACAAGAGACAAATTAATAAGTGAATTTATTTGGTTCAATCTAAGATTCAGAATTTTAACGTGGGTGCCACCATTTTGAATGTTAAACTCAAGTGTGTAGCCTAGGGGGTCAGCAACGATTTCGTGTTTAATTAATCGAACCGAAAATTTAGTTTCAGAATTGAATTAGTTATATTAGGATAGATTTTGCTCCCAAATCATTACGAATCGATTTTTTCTAAATAAATTCCAATTTTTTTTTTTATACTTGGAATCAGAACCGGATAATAAAACTAGATTTATGAAGCGAAAATATATAATTGAATTTATACTTCCACCAGAATTGATTTTCATTTACTGGAATTATACATTTGGTTATTTTATGAAGCATTATGATCCATGTGAGTCCATAAAAAATCATGAAATACATAAACTGAAAAGGTGTAAATGGTTAAAGAAGATTGAGAATGGTCAGCGAATATGTGAATGGTCAGTGAAACATCATTAATCTTTCCCATAATTGGTTTCCATGGACGCTATCAAATTTAAATGGCTATGTAAGCAAGATATCCCCAAAAATGCTGTTGGTATCATTTTAATAAATGGCTGAACATATACAAATTTCGGGAGTTTGTAACATTCTCATTATCATCACAACTTCACAATTTTTTTCCTAATCAAAAGAAAATCATCCAAATCGAATCAGAACTGATAATTATGATATCTTATTTAATAAAATAGGTTTTGGTTTTAGAATTTTGAAATCGAATTTAAAGTAGGTTTTGGTTTTAGAATTTTGAAACCGAATTATTTTAAGATAGGTTTCGATTAAGGAAGACATCGCATAGTAGATTTCGGTTCCATTCAAATTTGAAACCGAAATCAATTTTATTCACCCTTAACATAGCCATGTTAAAACTTAAAACATCATATTATTTTTAAATCATTTTTATTGTGATTCTCTGATCACACTAAAATATGTTTGAGAAAAAACCGAATGCTTTTCTATTACTCACAAGAATATAATACAAAAGTGTTTAAACTTTACAAAGCAAAAAACTTCACTACATTCTCTATTCACAAACTTTGGGATTCTGGGATCTTCAAAGGTTGGCAGCAGCTGGACTCTACAATTCTCCCCCTCCAGCTGCATTCGAAACAATCATCATCTGACAGCTATCCCGGCTATGTCTCTGTACAACTCTAGCTTGTCTCGAGTAACTACCTTTGTTAACATGTTGGCTGGATTCTCATACGTATGGATCTTCACTAGTTTTAGCAATTGTTGATCCATCACCTCGCGTATCCAATGATAGCGAATATCAATTTATTTCATCTGTGAATGATACATTGAGTTTTTGCTCAAGTCCAGAGCACTCTGACTGTCACAATGTATCTTGTATTCTGTCTGCTTGATCCCTAACTCTTGGAGACGCTTTAGCCACAACATTTCATTTCCTGCCTCAGCTATAGTGATGTACTCAGCTTCTGTTGTGGGTAATGCAATACACCTCTGCAATCTTGACTGCCATGACACAGCTCCCCCTGCAAAAGTGTAGATGAAACATGATGTGGATTTCCTACCATCAAGATCTCCTGCCATATCTGAATCTACATATGTTGGACAATTATGACCCATAACATCACTATTTGTAAAGAACATGATATTTTTGTACAAATTAACTATGTGACAAAATGAAATTTCTATTTTATCATTATGTAATTGGATTACTTGGATTATTAATGATAAAATTCCTTATGATTAAATCGAATTAATAAGATATGAGACAGTATTAATGCACGAACAATTTAATCATTAAATATCCATAGTCGTAGTATTATCGAGATTGGACACCGATAATGCGGAAAAGACTAGTATTACACTTGTGCGTGTTATGGAACCTTAACGACATACTTTTCATATATTTAGGTATTGGATACTTATGGAAGTGTAATAGGAGGTTATGTTAGCCATTGGATCGGGAACAACTTCACTCTGGATAGATCCCTCAAAGTCCCATTGGTATTATGACTATGTGTCTATGGGAATCCGAATCATGGTAGATGTATGTGATATTTAACTTGAAACTTGCAACAATCATTTTACTTTGGTATTGGTCATCCGGAGTTTTAACAGGTTATATGTACGCCTATATTGGGTTTACTGAGAATCGTAGTATATTGTATGTGATGTTGATGAGCGAAAAATATATCAATATTTACCGCCCCTTTTACCTAATACTTTATTTAGTTTCTCGGGTTTGATGAACGTTTTGATGTGTTTTGATGTATTTTGTAGATAAATAAAGTATTGGGACTTAATGAAATCAACTCGGGGGGCGATGAAATCCGGAGTAAAAAATAGCGAAAACAGAAATTTACTATACTCGTCACGAAGTGCAGTCCTAAATTTCAATTTTGCGCAAGTTTCGTATTTTGGCCATAACTTTTCATCCAATATTTGATTGAGCTGATTCAAGTTTCAGATTAAAGAAAACTCAAAAATCTACAACTTTAAAGAACAAAATAATTTCGAATTCTGAAGGTTTCATGACCGAAATTGATGAACACTCCAAAATTATGTTATGTTTGGTGTAGTGTTTTGTGCCATGTTTGGTGGAGTATTTTGTGGCATGTTTGGTGGAGTGTTTTATGGAGCAATTGGTGGAGTGTTTAGTGGAAGCCTTTAGATTTTCCTATAAATACCTAGACATTTCATTTATAATTCTCATGCTTTCCTTAGGTTTTTGTAAGGAATTTAATGATTTCATTTTGTTTGTATTTATTTTTAGTATTTAATTTATGCATTTTTATTTTCAATAATAGTAGTAGTTTATTTTCTTTTATTTACTTTTATCTTGTGTAGTTAATTTTCCGCTGGGGGAAGGGTGAAGCTTTTATTATTTTAGTTTAGATTAATTTCCTTTAATTATAATATGGAAAATTATAAATAAGATTGATTTAAAATGAATTTGACGAAGGGATTTTAGGTTTAAGCCTTATATTCAATATCCCACGATCTTTCTTGAGGATAGATAACCCTTTAATAGATTTCTTTACAGAATAGACATATACCTGTCGGGCGGGGGTAGCCACTTTTGGAACTTGAACTTAAATGAATTCAGGTAACTTGGTTAACATAAACATATGATTAATTGGGTTATTTAGGTATTTGCGTCTGACTATCGACATAGGCTTTTGCATATCTTCGTGTTCCAGGTTAGCAAACTGACTTATTACCCATATATAAGAGAATCAATTCATCTTTAGGATAATATTGTGTGAATCACAACCCTAGATCTTTGTGTCTTTTATTTATTTTTCTTAGTATTTTCTTTTGTTTATTTTATTTAAGCAAATCCACATTCAACCAACCAAAAGCAGCCATTCTCTTCTCCCTTAATTAGATACTTGTAAATAAAAGGTATCAATAATTAATAACAACAATAGGAATTAAGTCCTCGTGGGATCGATATTTTTATACTAATTGAATGATACATGCGCTTGCGTTATACGCTTGTGATTACGCACCGGTCAAGTTTTTGGCGTCATTACCGGGGACTTATATTTCTTGAGTTGTTAATTTTGAAGCTATCTAATTTATTTGTATCTAATTTTCTTTATTTGTATATGTAATTTTTATTTCTTTCTTTTATTTTTCAGGTGGTTGAAATGGACAATATTGGGAGATTGAGAGATTACGAGCTTTACTAGAAGAAGATACACCCCAAATTTGGGAGCAACAGTCCGATTTTCTGAGGCCTGTTATCCAGCCCAACAATTATTAGTGGATGTCAGAACCAAGCAATATTACATTTGCTCAACAGAACGCAATGGGGAGATGTGAGATATATGATAGTAACCACCCTAACAATCAATGCATTTACATTTCAGAGTGGCAGAATTATCAGAATCATTCAAGGTACGAAGAACCATCATATTTCACTGAACCTTATTCTCCATCTTATCCACCATCCACCTACGATCTTCATCAAGAACCAGAACCATCAGAGGAAGATCAGATGATTTACATGCTCAAAGATTGGCTCGAGGAACAGAAAGCTCAAATTGATGCATAATTTCAGAGACAATCAGAATTCATACACAGAATGATAAATCAAGCGAGACAATTAACAGAAAACCAGAGATACATACCATAAAGAGCATTTTCAGATGACACCGAGGAAGACTTCGAGTAATAAGCATTTCATGATGACACTTTAGCAGAGGAAAAGATTTAGCAGTATCAAGAACTAGATGTATCAGTTCAGGAGCCCACCAGCAAAGTCTCGACTTGATTTTTATTACTCTTCTGACTCTGACGAGGATGAAGAAGCATAGCTGTTTGTAACAACAAAAATTGAGGATGAAACTCTGTATCATCAAAATGAAGATCTTGGAGGTTGCATTGCACAAATATTTGAAAAAGATCTACCTGAACCAATCATTTCAGTCATATCAGGGGATGAAAACCTAAAATCAGACATCTCTTTACATCCCCAGGTTGACACTTATGGAGCATGCATTTCACAGATGACAGCTGAAGAGCTGAATGAGGAAATTTTAAAATACATATGTGAAGAAAAGGTAGAGCAAGAAGCAGAGCAAATGGAGGAGCAAAAGTCTGACCATATTAAAGATCTCGGACATTCAAGAGAAACATCACTGTTTTGAGGAGTAAAAATCAAAGATATCACCTAGAAGCTTGGCAGAATGGAATTTCCATTTCTAGTCAAGCACCATACGAGACCTCCTGATTTTCTTTCTTTCTTTTCAGGAACCACTGCAACGACAAAGTTTAAAAAGGTGGCACAAGTACTAATGAGACAAAATTCTTTTTGACACTTTACCATTGGAATAGACCTTTCAAAAGCAACACTCATGAGATTGTCTTTAATTGGACATCCAAAATGACGCTGAAACCTCTTTGATAGATGGATTTCAGTCACGTCTGGCTGAAGATAAAAAATTTAGCGCTGGTAGGGAGGCAGCCCATGCAATTTGTTGTAATTTTTATTTTCATATTTTATGTATACATGTTGTAGAGTTTTTAATTTTTTATGTTAGTTTTTCAGGGAAAAGCACAAACAGAGCATTTAAGAATGAATGATGTTTGGCTATCACAGAGGCGAGAGCTAATTCATTAGTGATGGCTGAGTAAAGAATGGATTCTTGAGATGCATTCTAATGAATTTATACTAAGCGAGTGGCGTATTGAGTACACAATCCCGTTGTCATAATAATTATTTTGGTTTACTTTTCCATTATAATTATATTTATTTTCACCAAAAGGATCCAGACTTTTTGACCTTTCACGATTTATTTTATTTAGCTAACAATCGTTATTTGGAAGATACTAGTGCTATTATTATTCACCCTTTTTCAGGTACTATAAATTCAGCCCGTCATTGCACTTTGAAGGCATCCGGGTTTGGGAAAGAAATAAAAAAAAAATGGAAGCCACTTCAAGAAGACGAGTTGAGAAATTTATGTGTTTTGCGGTACTAGTGTTGGTACTAAGCCACAATACGTAGAGGCAACACATGAATTGGGTCAGGTTATTACTGCAAGGAATATACACCTAATATATGGTGGTGGCAATCTTGGACTTATGTGATCGTTTCAAAGGCCGTACAGGAATGAGGCAGTCAAGTTTTAGGAATCATCCCAAAACCCTTGGCGGAGGCGAATCTTATTTGATCATCAAACGGAGAGGAATTGATCATGCTAGGTATGTTTGAACGACTAGTAGAAATGATTAACCGTGTTGTTTCTTTTATTGCTTTGCCAGGTGCCTTGGGCACAATGGAGGAAATTTTTACAGTATTATCATGGGCGAACTTGAACATACACCAGAAACCGCTTGGACTGTACAATGTTGATGGATTTTTTTATTTTCTTTGTGTGTTTCTTGATGATGCCCGGAGAAATGGGTTCGTGTCAAAGCCTGTAAAAGAACTTCTCTTTACTGCTAGAACTGCCCCAGATTTAATTGATAAAATTCTAGCATTTGAACCACAAATTGACCTCATTCTTTCTAAGATAAAATGGTCCGATAACGATCGTGGTAAGAGGCGTCGGATAAATCTGGATCTTAACCTTTAACTTTGCATTTAGATGTAGAATTTCAGCTAACTAGGTACGGTTTTCTAAACTCTTCTTCTACTGTTTATGACATTGAGGATAATGTCTCATTTAGGTTTGGGGAAGGGAATATTTAATTAGTACCTT
Organism: Zanthoxylum bungeanum; assembly: GCA_019454045.1. Lineage (NCBI taxonomy): Eukaryota > Viridiplantae > Streptophyta > Magnoliopsida > Sapindales > Rutaceae > Zanthoxylum > Zanthoxylum bungeanum. The sequence goes on from SKCR01015744.1 coordinate 23,237, forward strand.
GTTTTATATTTTATTTTTATTTTTGGTCTAAAATTTTTCGAAAAAAGCCAAAAAATTTAAAAAATTTCCAAAAATTACAAAAATGATTTTTTTTTTTAATTTGATTAATCAGGTGAATTGGTATAAGATAGCTGTGTAAGGAATTTTCACTCCTGAGAAGTATCTCAACCTATTTCGGAACAAGTTAATTTTTGTTCATTTCCTTTTGAATTATTTAATTTGTGAATTCTTCATAATACTGACTAAAATGTATCTTCATATGCTCAGTTGACAGATATTATCAACATACATGATAACATACGGACATAAGAAGTAATTTACAAGTTTGTAATATTCAGTGCGCTAGTTTAATTGGAGCAAGCATCTAAAAAAGCGACGAGAAAAAAAAGAAAAAAGAAAAAAAGAGGAAAAAATGTGTAAAAAAAAAACGTTTGAGATCCGAGTTATTAAGTTTGTAACTGGTTTGGGAGTCACTAGTCCAAAGCTCGTTACATGGATCGAAGATGTTGCCAGAGTTATTAAGTCCGTAGGGGTGTCTTAACACGTAGTGCCCTGAAGCCAACTGGTTTGGGAGTCACTGGCCCAAAGCTCGCTATATAGATGGAAGATATTGTATATAAAGAAAAAAAAAATCAAAAATCAAAGAAAAAAATCAGTAAAATCAAAAAAAAAATTATTCCATTGCTCAAAAAGTGTGAATTCTGATAAAAATTTAGGACAAAAATATTACTCTCTTCTCAACTACACTTGTGACTATTGTGGGTAAAATGAGTTGATTAATATTTTATTGGTTTTGTATATGAAGAATGGTAAAAATAATCGGAGAATTTATTTATTCGGTAATTTAGAAATAAGGAAAACAACTACTAACTTGAAGTAGAAGTTTCACCTGTTTAGTCATTAATTTCTTTATTCTCTTTTATCGTGTCTTTTTTGATTTTGTGTGCATTAGTTTTATTATCTTTTTACTTTTATCAAACGTTTGTGGGTATCGTTACAGTAACTTCTCGGGTTTGATGAACGTTTTGATATGTTTTTATGTATTTTATAGATAAATAAAGTACTGGGACTTAATGAAATCAACTCGGGGCTAAAACGATGAAATCCAGAGTAAAAAATGGCGAAAACGGAAATTTACTATACACATCACGAAGTGCAGTCTTAAATTACAATTTTGCACAAGTTTCGTATTTTGGCCATATCGTTTTCATCCAATATCCGATTGAGTTGTTTCAAGTTTCAGATTAAAGAAGACTCAAAGATCTACAACTTTGAAGAATAAAATAATTTCAAAATCTGAAGGTTTCCTGACCGAAATTGATGAATAATCCGAATTGTGTTATGTTTGGTGGAGTATTTTCTGCCATGTTTGGTGCCTTGTTTGGTGCCATGTTTGGTGGAGTGTTGGTGGAGTATTTTGTGGTGTATTTGGTGGAGTGTTTGGTGGAGAAGTTGTTGGAAGCCTTTAGATTTTTCTATAAATACCAAGCCATTTCTTTTGTAATTCTCATGCTTTCCTTAAGTTTTGTAAGGAATTTAAGGATCACATCTTGTTTGTATTTATTTTAGTATTTAATTTATGCATTTTTATTTTCAATAATAGTAGTAGTTTATTTTCTTTTATTTTCTTTTATCTTTTGTAGTTAATTTCCGTTGGGGGAAGGGTAAAATTTTATTATTTTAGTTTAGATTAATCTCCATTAATTATAATATGGAAAATTATAATTTAACATAAAAGGTTACACCGCCTTAATGGCTGGTTTAATTAATTTGACTTAATATGACACCGTCTATATGGCCGGTCTTTATGTGATAGATGATTACCGCCTATATGGCTGGTTTATGGACAAATAATGATATCGTCTTTTTGGTCGGTCGGAACTTAATTAAAATATGACTTAATGGGGATACCGTAATTTAAATCTAACTTAATGAGGATACCGCCTATATGGCTGGTTGGTAATATCACTGATAAATTCTATACTATAGAGAAAGAGATTTTTAAATTAGAAATAGTAAATGTGGATCCCCCAACCCCCAGCATTTTATTTTTATTCTAGGGAAGTGATGAGAAACACAATATCTACACACTTAATAATTGATTTTCTTTTTATGGGTAATTCTTTAGTTTGTTTATTGAGTCTTAAGCTTAATGCTTCTTGTTAATTGGGCATTAATAAGATTGATTTGGTAAACTTAAAATGAACTTGACGAAGGGATTTTAGGTTTCAGCCTTATATTCAATAGCCCACGATCTTCCTTGAGGATAGATAACCCTTTAATAGATTTCCTTACAAGATAGACATATACCTGTCGGACGGGGGTAGCCACTTTTGGAACTTGAACTTAATGAATTTAGGTAACTTGGTTAACATAGACATATGATTAATTGTGTTATTTGGGTATTTGCATCTGACCATCGACATAGGCTTTTTCATATCTTCATGTTCCAGGTTAGCAAACTGATTTATTACACATATATAAGAGAATCAATTCATCTTTAGGATATTTTGGGGAATCACAACCCTATATCTTTGTGTCTTTTATTTATTTTTCTTAGTATTTTCTTTTGTTTATATTATTTAAGCAAATCCATATTCAACCAACCAAAAGCAATCATTCTATTCCCCTTAATTAGATACTTGTAAATAAATAGTATCAATAATTAATAACAAAAGTAGGAATTAAGTCCTCGTATGATCGATATTTTTATACTACTTGAAAGATAAATGCGCTTGCGTTATACGCTTGTGATTACGCACCGGTCAGATGTCAAGATGGGAGTATCACTTCAGTCATATGGAGATGATGGTCATACCTGATATGGTACTAATACTCTTAAATACTGCAGTTATCGGGATAGCATGTATCCGATTACAGAGACTAGTTACACGGGATCCGATATATGCTTCATACGGGGCAGACACAGAGCCAGCCTTAGGCCTAGCATGTGACATCTGATACTGGATTGTATTACATAAATACATTGTATTACTACGCCTGATACAAATTATATTCATTGTTGAATATTTCTGGAGAATTAGGTCTGCACGATGCTTTACTAGAAGCCAACCATGTCTTGTAAATCGGTAAGAATGTGGTACGAGATACACATATTTTCGGATAGTCTGGTGACCGTATTTACTGCCAATATATCCAGGAATCTCTTGGGTCGCTTCCCAAATATTCACCAATGACATTTGACTCGAACAGAATTAATCTGGGATTAATTATGAGAGAGAAAATTCATATGAGATTAATTGCGGCAAGAATTAATCAGGGATTAAATTCGTCTTGAAGAGATAACGTGATTAATTTAGAATTAATCGATTAAATAATATATCAGATATATTAATTGAAATTGGATTTCAATGCAAAATTAAAATTGGATTTTTTTTCAGACAAGAAATTAATTTGGAATTAATTCGTAAGCGACTGTCGTAATAATTTTGCTAGGCATTATTATTTAATTAAATTAGATTTAATTATGTCGCAATGGAAAATTCGTTTAATTCATAATAAACGAACCTGAGCCCAAGTACTAGTTGTGTATTGGAGAAGCCAACTTAAATTTGGAATTTAAAAGTGGTGGGACCCACTTTACTTACATCAATTGTCAAAATGTGATGTGAGTAGTTGGTAAAATTAAATGTGGCATTTATAAACTCAACTACCAACTTTTGTAACACTTAACTATTCCTCTTCTCTCTTCTCCCTCTCAAGGCCGATTATTGATTCTCTCCAAGGGAAAATTTTTCTTCAAATTTTCTTTCAACCCTAGCACTTTTGGGGTTATTTGAGGTGATAGGGAAACTCACCCAAGAGTTCCAACAACTCAACAAAGCTTGGAGCTTCATCATCCTTGAAGAAATTTTGAAATTTCTCTACAAATCAATGTAAGTATTTCCACAACTCCAGTTGAATTATTCACACACAAATCATGTTTAGAGATCTTGTGGCATGTGTAGGACACTAACAATTAGTATTATAGCCTTCTAAGCATGATTTGAATTCTAGGGTTTATGAACTTTAATTTAGGACTTTGCTTGTAGAATGTAAATTTCTAAATTGAGTGTTGGTTAATGTTGGATGATTGTTATACATTGTTGGATTTGTGAAAATTAATTGGATCAAAATTTCCCCAATTTTTCCTCATTGGCCGAAACTACCCTAGGAAGAACTCATGGTGATTTTTGGAAATTTGACAATTAGATGTGTTATAAGCATGAAATGAATGTTAATTGTTGATTTAATTGGATTGAAATCAAAATTGAATGTTATTTCTTGCTGTTTCCGTGAGTATGTAAGCTTGTTGGTGAATTGATTTTGCTTCAATTTGTGTTGGACATGAATTGGAATATTAAGCATGATTAATTAGATTAATTAATATTTTGGAAATATTATATTAATTAATTTGTTGTGTTTATTACACTTTAAAATTGGATTAATGTGATATTTAGAATAATGTATTTATCTAATTTGTTATATTTGGGCTAATGGGCTTGGTTGGGCCAAATATGATTTTGGACAATTGGGTTGTATCCAATTGGGCCTAAACCATTTCATAAAAGTCCATAATATGACTATTGAGCCTTTAATTATTTAATTGGGCCTAATGGGCCAAAATTTATTTTTGGCAAAGAGTGATACCTAAATGGGCATTGGCATTTGGGTTTGATCCATAATGTTCAAAGTCCGTGCCTAAAGAATTAATTAAAAGCGCATTGGACTTAATTGAATTGGCATTGGATGCTGATTGGATTGGATTGGAATCCAAATCTAAAAAGGCACTATTATAAGTGTAATTATTTAATTTGGAATTAAACATGAATTAGTATTGGATATAATTTAAATTGGATTTAAAATTGTAGTTCGATATAATTCAAGAATACTTACTATGAGTATTTATTCTTAATGAGTTGGACTCGCGCAAATCAAATCGTTGAATGAACATTGGATGGTCATTAATCAAAGATTAATTAATGGATTATATTGATTGACAATATGTTTTGTGTGAATACTTGGATGTATTTGTTGAATAATGTATATCAGATGGATATTAATTGGGTGGGGGTAATTTTGGAAATTATTGTAAATATAGTATTTATTTGAAATTGGACCGCTTTTCCATCCTATCACCTCATTATCTCATTGTATTGTTCTTCTCACCAATTCCCCTCAATGTAAATGAGGTTTCTTATAGTGTTATGTAATTGCGTAGAAGAATGTAAAGTGCTAGCGGGAGAGAGGCAAAAGCGAGATTTGTTCTAGGAACAATTTGTGAATATCCACAACATATCATTATTAATTTTATCGCGCCTTATTATACTTTTAGAATGCATGTTTAAATGTATATGATGAGACCTAATCAAAGATAATAAATTATTTTCAATTTACGAAAAACACCCTCACTTTAATGTTAAGTGTTTTCCTTCCATTGAGTGGTTCTCTCTCAAGATCCAAGATTGACTTTGATTTTTTGCCCAAAGTCAAGATCATTGTCTATCGTGGATGTGTTTGAACCATGAAAGCCTTGTTATACATCGTATGTCTTGGGCAGTTGTGACTTGTTGGCCAAAGTCAAGGTCACTTCTGTACATCGACGTGGATTATGAAGCTTTCCCACTGTCAATGGGTCTCGCTTAACTGAAATCATTAAACTTTTTGAGCTAAAGTCAAGGCTTAGTTTATTCAGAGGAAACAAGTTAGGAAATATATTGGATATATGTTTTGGATTTGGAGGTCCACCTACCGGATATAGGAATTGGATATGATACAATTTATCTTAGAGACATAATCATTGGCAAAAATGTCTTTAACGACATAAATTTTCCAGATTGGGAAATGAATATCAGGATAGTACTAGGAGCCGACAAGTTGCTCTATGTTATAGACAGACCTCTCGGGCCTAAGCCAGGACTTGAGCAGCCAATAGAGCATGAGCTTTGAAAGACTCATCATGATGATAACTTTACTGATCAATCTGTCATGCTTGCTGCAATGACTCCCTAATTTCGTCATCAGAACAATGATTGGATCCTTATAACATGATGTTGAAATTGAAGGATCTTCACAGATCTAATCTTATATCTCAGAAGTACGACTTGCAAAAGAAGCTCTTTCGCTCGCGTATGTCAGAGGGTACATTTGGTCGAACACTACGTGTCGTAGATGATTCCTGACATTGAACATCTAGGTCAGCTGGGCATTACCTTCGAGGCTGAGACTTCTATAGATTTGATCTTATAACCTATGCTCGACTACTGAGGCGGGTTCGTCATGAACTACAATATGATGAACCAATAAAAGACTCTTGGAGAGTTAATGACGATGCTGAAAGAGGCAGAACCAGAGCTTCTGAAGGGTAAGAAGTGTGAGGCGCATCTTACTTCGACATCCTAGAAAGCCAAGCCTTGGTCAAAGGCTTTTGGAGGTGTGAAGAAAAAGAAAAAGAAAAAGGGCAAGGCTAAATCTTCACAGTATTCTGGGAAGACAAAGGACAAATCCCAAGACGTCTGCTTACACTGTGGCAAACGGGGTCACTGGAAGTGTGAGTGCCGTAAGTACTAGGTAGACTTGAAGGAAGTGAAAGCGGACAAGTCTCCCGCTTTAGGTATATTTGTTATTGAAATAAACATGTCCATTAATGGTTTTCAAAAATTAATTTTTGATTCTGGATGTGGTACTTACATATGTACTGATGTGCAGGATCTTCAGATTAGTAGGAGACTGGCTTCATGTGAGATCGATCTGTTGGGTTTCTACTATAGTCCCAAGATCATTCAAGCAATGAAAATTATGTTAATGCAATAACGAGGTATGGCGGAATCATACTTATAAAGATCAGATGTGAGAGCTTTGAACAGAAAAATTTCTTCAAGCTTTACTCCTAGGTTCGGCCATGTCATTCTTTGTGCTCCATGGATGACTTCAAGTTCCAAGCTTTATTTGGTGATTCCATGTTCATGGGAAAAGTTTCCCTATCACCTTTGTATGTTCTCTTTAGTGTGCTAGCACATTGGAAAACTTGCCACAAATTTTCCCTTTCATTTCTTCATATTCTCGGCCAAGCAAGATTTGGAGAAGAAAATTGGCCCTAGGCCGAATATGGTGAGAGGAGAGGAAGAAGGCCCTTGGCCGAATGTGAGGGGGAGAGAGAGATGGTAAGTTGTGTATTTTGTTTTTGAAAAACTAATACCAAAAACCAAAGTCAAAAAGTACAAGGCAATATAGCCTTTCAACCACCCACATCACTCATGAATAGTGACTGACATCACATCACTTAAAGTGCCAACACATCCATCACTTGAATGACTAAAGATATGACCCTTGATGTGACTTGTGGGCCCCACTTGATTCGAAATGTGAGTGGGCCCGCAAATACTCCCGGGCTCGGATCCGCTAATTCTGAATTAACGAATTTTCTCTTTCGACGTAATTAAATCAAATTTAATTAAATAATTATGCGTAGCAAAATTACTATTCATGTCGCAAGCGAATTAATTCTAAATTAACTCATTCGCCCGAATTAAAATCCAATTTTAATTCCGTGTTGAAATACAATTTCGTTTAATACATCGAATATATTAATTTATCGAATAATTCTAAATTAATCGTTCTCTCTCTTTAAATAGTATTTTTTCCCAGATAGTATTTTATCGGTATGGAATCACTCAATGGAAGGAAAGCGCTTAATATTTATTGAGGGCTTTTCGCGTAATTGGCAACCAATGAATTATCTTTGATTAGGTCTCATCATACACCCTTAAACATGCATTCTATAAAACATAATAAGACACGTAAATAATTAATAATGATATGCGGATGGATATCTTACAAATTGTTCCTAGAACAAATCTCTCCCTTTCCTCTCTCCCGCTAGCACTATTCATACTTCTACCCAATTACATAACACTTCTAAAGAAACCTCATTTACATTGAGGGGAATAAGTGAGAAGAGAAATACAAAAAGTCAAGAGGTAATAGGCTGGACACTCATGTCCAATTTAATAAATTCTAAATTTATTACAACAATTTCCAAAATTGCCCTCACCCATCTAATATCCATCCGATATATATTATTCATACATCACATCCATGTATTCACGCAAAACATGTTATCAATCAATCTAATCCAATTAATTAATATGAAATTAATGACCATCCAATGTTCAAACAACGATTTGATTTGCGCGAGTCCAACTCGTTTGAGAATAAGTACTCAAAGTATGAATTCTTGAATTATATCGAGCTACAATTTAAATCTAATTTAATTAGTATTCGATACTAATTCTATATTTAATTCCAAATTAAATAAATACACTTTTAAATGCACCTTTACGACTTAGATTACAAATCTAATCTAAATGGGTCTCAAAACCCAATTAACATCCAATGTGGTTTAATTAAAGTCCAATGAGCTTTCAATTAATTTCTTAAGGCATGGACTTTGGCAACCAAAGCCCAATAAGGAATCATCCTGTGCTAAAAATTAATTTAGGCCCATTAGGCCCAATTAAAATATTAAAGGCCCAATAGTTATATTTGGACTTTATGGATATGGTTTTGGGCCCAATTGGATCCAACCAATTAACCTAAACCAAACTTGGCCCAACCAAGCCCATTAAGCCCAAATACAACTTTATAAGCCCAATTCCAAATTAAGCCCAATTAATTTAATTACAATATTTCAAGTATCATAATTAAATCAATTAAAGTGTATAGCCATAATTAATTAACCAAATTATCATTTCCAAAATACCAATTTACTCAATTAATCATGCTAATCATCATCAACACAAGTCCAACATTATTGAATCAAAAATCAATTCATTTTCCATGCTTTTGGTCACGACAATTTTGGGATTTTTATCCAATTCCGATTTCAATCCAATTGAATCTCAAATCAACATTTCCCAAGTCTTTTAAACTCATCCAATGATTTAAAAAACAAAAATCACCATGACTTAGGGCAACTATCACATTCGGCCAAGCCAAACCTTTTGGGGAAAATTTATCCAATTCAATTTTCATCAAATTGATCATGCATAACACTATGTTATCATCATTCAAGCATACTTAATCAAACAATTTCACCATGCTCAAATCAATTTTATCCAAATTAAAGTTAAGAACCCTAATTCCATTTTCAAGCTTAATCATGGCTCTGATACCATTGTTGGGTTTCTACTATAGTCCCAAGATCATTTAAGCAATTAAAATTATGTGAATACAATAAAGAGGTATGATGGAATCATACTTACAAAGATCGGATGTGAGAAGCTTTCTTCAAGCTTTACTCATAGGTTCGGCCATGTCATTCTTTGTGCTCCATGGATGACTTCAAGCTCCAAGCTTTATTTGGTGATTCCATGCTCATGGGAAAAGTTTCCCTATCACCTTTGTATGTTCTCTTTAGTGTGCTAGCAAATTGGAAAACTTGCCACAAATTTTCCCTTTCATTTCTTAATGTTCTCGGCCAAGCAAGATTTGGAGAAGAAAATTGGCCCTAGGCCGAATATGGTGAGAGGAGAGGAAGAAGGCCCTTGGCCGAATGTGAGGGAGAGAGAGAGATGGTAAGTTGTGTATTTTTTTTTCAAAAACTAATACCAAAAACCAAAGTCAAAAAGTACAAGGCAATAAAGCCTTTCAACCACCCACATCACTCATGAATAGTGATTGACATAACATCACTTAAAGTGACAACACATCCATCACTTGAATGACTAAAGATGTGACCCTTGATGTGACTTGTGGGCCCCACTTGATTCGAAATACGAGTGGGCCCGCAAATACTCCCGGGCTCGAATCCGCTAATCCGAATTAATGAATTTTCCATTTCGACGTAATTAAATCAAATTTAATTAAATAATTATGCCTAGTAAAATTACTATTCACATCGCAAGTGAATTAATTCTAAATTAACTCGTTCGCCCGAATTGAAATCCAATTTTAATTCCGCGTCGAAATCCAATTTCGTTTAATATATCGAATATATTAATTTATTGATTAATTCCAAATTAATCGTTCTCTCTCTTTAAATAGTATTTTATCCCAAATAAAATATCTACGTAATTAATCCCATATTAATTTTCTCTCTTATAATTAATCCTAGATTAATAATGTGCGAGTCATACATCATAGGTGAATCTTCGAGAAGCGACCCATGAGATCCCCGGATATGTTAGAAGTAAATCCGGTCATTGGACTATCCGAATACGTACGTACCTAGTACTACATTTTTACCGATTTTCAAGACATGGTTGGCTTCTAGCAAACCACCGTGCCTTCCCAATTCTCCAGAAATATTCTTAAAGGAATATGTAATCTATATCATGTGTAGTATACGTAGTATTGCGTATTACGATCTAGTATCAGATGTCACATGCTAGGCCTAGGGCTGGAATTGTGTCTGCCTCGTACGAAGCACATATCGGATCTCTGGTAACTAGTCTCTATAATCGGATAAACATGACCTACTCATATTATCCCGATGACTGCAGTACATAATAGTACTAGTTTCGTATCCCATGTGATCATCATCTCCACTTTAACTGAAGTGATACTTCCATCTTGACATCACACCCAATACACTGCGATTCTCAATATACTCAGAAGAGGCGTACACAGAACCTGTTAAATCCATGGATGACCAAAACCAAAGTTTATTGATTGTCGTAAGTATTAGCGGTGCGAGTCTCAGGTTAAGACCAAATACACCTACCCTGATTCGGACTTCCATAGACACATAGTTATACTACCAATGGAATTCCGAGGGGTCTATCCAGAGCGAAGCTGTTTCCGTACCATCGGTAAACACAACCTCATATCACACTTGCATAAGTATCCAATACTTAAATATATGAGAACTATGCCGTTATGCTCCCACAATGCGCACAAGTGCAATACTAGTCTATTCCGCATTATCGATGTCCAATCTCGATAATACTACGACTATGGATTATTTAATGATTAAACCTTCGGGGATTGATACTGTCTCATATCATCTCAATTCGGAACTAATCATAAGGACCTTTTATCATTTATATATATCCCGGTAATCTAATTACAAATGATAAAAGAGCAGTTTCATTTGTCACATAATTATTTTGTACAACAACACAATGTTCTGTACAAATAATGATGCTATCGGTCATAATTGTCCAATAATCTCCCACTTGGCCTATAGCCAATCACTCAGGTGTCTTACACCTGAACTATGTATGGGTGGCTCAAACTTCTGCTGAGAAATAGCTTTCATATGCGGATTTTAAAGGTTATCATCTTATGCGATTTATTCGATCATCACATCGCCACAGTGTATGATCCAACGAATCAGATGAAAACAGTTGAAGTACATACTTGGATCATTGATGAGACCGTTAATTCTTTAGCCTGCGCTAAGGCTTAGCTCAGCTTCTAACAGAATCATTTCTAATCTAATTAGAATTATTTAGATCCAAAATGCTTCTTTTGTTGCGACAGTTGCAGCAAAATTCCGCTTTTGTTGTTTATTCGGCAACAATATCTTGCTTGGAAGATTTCCAGCTCATTGTTCCGTTATTCAAACTATATAGTACCCTTATTACGAAATATAGTTGTTAGTGTTCCTAGAACATGCCAATGATCTAATAAACAAGAAAAGGAGTTCATAAATTCATTATAAGTTGCGGAATTACTCACATTGAATGGATTTGAGCTTTTAAAATTTTGAATGAAGATCTCCAAGATCCTTTCTTTGTGTTGATTCCAAGCTTTGAGTTGGTTTTCCTATCACCTTAGTTGATTCCTTGAAGTGCTAGCTTTGATGATTTTGCCACAAAATCAAAGAGAGAATAATATGAAGTTCACGCCCAAGGTGTGTTTGTTCTAGGGTTTGTGTTTTTCCAAATTGTGTATATGCTTCACAAATGAGAGAAGGCTTTTTGGTTTTGTTAAAGGGTTTTACCCTTTTACCCAAAACCATGTAGTTGGAGTCTTGGTTTTTACCTAAACCAAGTGGTTGGAAAGTAAGTGGTTTTGGCATAAATACCACCACTTTCCAACCACCACTTCACATGTGTGACATGTGTGAAGTGGACCCCACCATTTTGAATTCAAAATTCAAAATGTTTCGATGAACATTTTCCGCGGCTCGAATCCGTTTAATCCAATTAAACGAACTTTCGTCGCAAAATAATTAAATCTAATTTAATTAAATAACGATGCCTCACAAATATATTACGAATGTCGTTTACGAATTAATCCTAAATTAATTCATTCATTCGTATTAAAGTCCAACTTTAATTTTGTAATGAAATCCAATTCTTATTAATATATCCGATATATTAATTTTAGCCCATACGAATAAATTAAATAGAAAAATCAAATTTAATTATTAAATTTATTTTACCGATTAATTCCAAATTAATCGCGTTCTCTCTCTTCCGAACACATTAATCCCAGATTAAATAATACCTCAATTAATCACAGATTAATTTTCTCCATCTTAATTAATCCCATATTAATTCTAATTTAAATCAACTGTCATCGGTGAATCTTTGGGAAGCGACCCAAGAGATCCCTGGATATGTTGGCAGTAAATACGGTCATCGGATTATCCGAATACGTGTGTACCTCGTACCACGTGCTTACCGATTTACAAGACATGGTTGGCTTCTAGCAAAGCACCGTGCCTACCCAATTCTCCAGAAATATTCTTACAGGAATATATAATCTATGTCAGACGTAGTATACGTAGTATTGCGTATTGCGATCCAGTATCAGATGTCATGTGCTAGGCTTGGGGCTAGAATTGTGTCTGTCCCATACGAAGCACATGTCGGATGTCTGGTAACTAGTCTCTATAATCAGATGAACATGACCTAGTCATATCATCCCGATGACTGCATTACTTACGAGTACTAGTTTCGTATCCTACGTGACATCATCTCCACTATGACTGGAGTGATACTTTCATCTTGACATCACACCCAATACACTACGATTCTCAATATACCCAGTAGAGGCGTACACAGAACCGGTTAAAGTCCTGGATGACCAAAACCAAAGCATATTGTTTGTCGCAAGTATTAGCGGTACAAGTCTCAAGTTAAGACCAAATACACCTACCCTGATTTCGGACTTGCATAGACACGTAGTCATACTACCAATGGAATTTCGAGGGGTCTATCTAGAGCGAAGCTGTTTCCGTACCATCTGTAAACAAAGCCTCCTTTACACTTGCATGAGTATCCAATACCCAAATATGAGAACTATGCTGTTACGCTTCCATAACACGCACAAGTGTAATACTAGTCTATTCCGCATTATCGATATCTAGTCTTGATAATACTACGACTAGAGATATTTAATGATTAATCCTTCGAGGACTGATACTGTCTCATATCATCTCAATCCAGGAACTAATCATAAGGACCTCTTATCATTTATACATCTAGGTGATCCAATCACAAATGATAAGAGTACAATCTCCTTATCACATAGTTAATTTGTACAACAACACTATGATTTGTATAAATAGTGACGCTATGGGTCATAACTGTCCAAAAATCTCCCACTTGGCCTATAGCCAGTCACTCGAGTGTCTTACACCTGAACTATGTACGGTTCGCTCAACTACGAGGAAAGACTTTCGTCAGCAGATTTGCATGATTATCGTTTGATGTGATTTATACGATCATCACATCACCACGATGTATGATCCGAACGAATCAGATGAATAGTCGAAGTATATATCTAGATCGTTGATGAGACCATTAATTCTTTAGCCTATGCTGACGCCTAGCTCAGCTGCTAACAGAACTATATCTAATCTAATTAGATTTATTTTCGACCCAAATGGCTTCTATTGCTGCCTCAACTGCAGCAATAACCTGTTTTTGTTTATTCGGTAACAGTATCTTGCTTGGAAGATTTCCAGCTCACTGTTCCGTTATTAAAACTGTATAGTACCGTTGTTTTTATCGGTTAGGAAACTTACAGCAGTGATCCCAGTCATTTCAAGTTCTCATTCTCCATAGTTTAAGACATCATCCTTAGTTCTCTAAGATACTAACGGATGTTCTTAATATAAATCCAGTGACTATCACTTGAATTGACCTGTTTGTGACTGCATATGCTTAAAGCTTATGAGACACCAGGTCACGTACATTTTTCAATGTACGAGTTCTCGAAGAGTGTTAACAACCTTTAGATCTATCCAGTAGATCTTTATTCCTAGAATAAAGGTTGTTTCTCCCAAGATTTTTATGAAGATCTTTTATAAAAGCCAAGCTTTCACCGATTGTAATATGTGGGAATATCATTTCCAAGAAATGACATATATCATTATTAGGACATTCAGTGTCAGTGCATTCCCACTAACCCTCTAATATACACAAGAACTATTTTTGTTTTGAATTAAATCATCAACTATTATGATTACATCAAAACGATTGTTCCAGGAATCTAATGCTTGCTTCAATCCCTCTATGGATCGAATAACCCGCAAACCTTGTTTGCTAGTTTTGGTACGATAAAACCATCAGGATGTACAACATCCTCCAAAACATTTCCTTTTCAAGAAAGCGATTTTCCCGTTCAGCTGCCATATTTCATAAATGAAACATGCAACATTAGCAAGCATTATCCAAATGGATATACCATGGAAACAGGTAAAGAATTTCGTTGTAATCGACATAATGTTGATAACGACACCTTTTCGCTACAAGCCTAGCTTAGTACGTTGGTATGTTGCCATCCATGTATGTCTTCCTTGAAGACTTATATAGTACCAATAGACACAATGTCTTGCGGTACATCAACTAGTGTCCAAAACATAGTTGATATACATGGAATCCATTTCGAGATGTCATGGCACTTTGCCATAATAGGGAGTCGATACCTTGTATCACTTCCTCATACGTAGTCAGTTGGTATTCCTCAAGAGATTGACATCTTTATGAGGTGAGGTGAGATCAGAAACCCTTACCTCATAGGTGTGTTTTCTGACTCTCTCCGATCTAACGCGGTTCTTGTGTATTCGAAGATTACTGGTATAGTTCATCCTTGATAAAACTATTATGTTCCATTAAGGACTCGGGCCTTGAACCAGTATTACTCCGATTTTCATCGAGTTTTACTATCCTCCCACTTACCACTGTATATCAGTATTCCTCTTAGGAAAACTGCATGGTGAGCAACAATCACATTGTTCTCATGTGAGATGTATAAGTATTATACTTTGGTTTCCTTAGGATAACCATTACATTAGGCACTTATCCAATTTGGGTTCTAGTTTAGTATCATCCAAATGTATGCCTAGATTTCCCAAATCTTTAGGAGTGAGAAAATCCGTTTCTTTCCTGTTCATATCTAATATGATTTCTGTCTAACATATTTTCATGGAACCTTATTCAAAATAAGTATTGCATTGTTAATGCTTCCCATTTGAAGGAAATGGTAGCTTAGAGCGACTCATGATTAACCTTATCATGTCCAATAAAATTCGGTTTCTCCATTCGGACACACCATCAAATTGAAGTGTTCTGGGAGGAGTCCTCATTGAAATAATACTATACTCTTTCAAGTATTTGAGAAACTTATTGCTTAAGTATTTTCCATCTCGGTCTTACTGTGACGGTTTTAATACTTTAGCCGATCTGTTTGTCTACTTCGTGTCGAAACTGTAAAAGTTTCCAATTTGTGTTTCATAAGAAACACATAACCATAACGTGATGCCACATCCTTAAAGGTCACGAAATATTCATATCCACATCTAGCCTAGCTAGACATTGGCCCACTTACGTCACTATGAACGAGAGGCTAACAGATCGATGGCACTAACACTTTTACCAAGTAAAAGGTATTTTAGGTACTTTACCTAATAAACTAAATTCGTAGACATCATTTGAATGGAATCAAATCCGTCCTAGTATCCACTCTTCAAAAGTGGATATACGAGTCTGTTTAATGTGTCCCAGACAACACTGTCACAAATAAGTCTTATCAAATCAGTTTGAGCTATTTGTTCGTCATATTGTATGTTTGAGATTTATTTATATTTAAAATATAAAAAACTGTTATTCACATCTAATGTATTTATCTCAATATCATCTTTATAAAATAAAACACTTTAGTGTTCTAGAATATAAAGGTATACTCGCAACAAGTTATACTCGATATAGAGATATATTTCTAGTCAAACTAGTTACATTATAACAGTTTCCTAATTTAAGTACACACCGAAGGGTATTCCTAAAAATTAGGTATCTACGGTAAAACAGCGATTTCGTCCCGTTTCCGATTCGCAGATTAATCTCAATTGAAGTCAGTATCCCACCCATAGCAGCAATTCTGCACATCAATGCATATTTATGTATCACACTTAGTATTTAAAATCCAATTTTTGTACTAGTAGTGAACATTTTTATGACAAATATATTTGAAGTCAGAGCCTTGCTCGTCTTCAATTCCTTCATGTCTGCTTTGTCCATACAAACAGTCACGCTTCAGTGATCCCATTTGCCACAGTTTAAGCAGACATCTTGGGATATGTCTTTTGTCTTCCTAGAAGACAGTAATGATTTTGCCTTTGCCCTTTATATATCCCAGAAGCCTTTGGCAAGCCTTGGGTTTCTAGAATATCGAAGTAAGGTGCGCCTTGCGCTACTTGACTTATTGTAACTTGGCTTTATCTCTTGAGAATAGCCATTAACTCTCAAGAGTTATTAATTGTAATTTAATATTTCTAAGATCTAAGAATAGATCTATGAAGATCCTTCAATTTCTTCATCATACTTTAAGGATATAATCCTTAGTTCTGATTAGGAAATTAAGGAGTACTTTTGACAAGTATATGGATTAAGCACTAAAGTTATCATCAACATGAATCTTCCAAAGATCATGCTCTACTATTTGCTTAACTCTGGGCTTAGGCCTAATATGTTATTTTATCAAATAAAGTAACTTATTAGTTTCCAGGACCATCCTGAAATTGTTTTATTCCCAATTTGAAAATTAAAGTCGTTTAAAATACATTGCTTTAGGATTATATTTTACACACTAATCTTTCAATTTAATCTTGATTCTAATAGTCCAACTATTTAATCAACGATTTCAGGTACATCTAATGTAATGATTACTATAGTCTAACTATACGAATAAATATGACAATTTTATGGTTAAAATCAAAATATGTATTGATTACTATAATCCAATATATAATCAACTATAAATGATCGGTAAAATTCGAATATATTGATTACTATAATCCAATTATATAATCAACTATGAATGAAGGGTAAAATTCAAATATATTGATTACTATAATCCAATTATATAATCAACTATAAATGAAGTAGTTTGAATACAGTCCAACTGTTAATTAAAACAATAATTGAATATAGTCCAACTATATATTTATTAATAGATAATGACGAAAATGAAATGAGCGCGTATTGGCAAGTATCTAAACGAAATTTACAAATTTAATACTTATCTCCCACTATTTTTCGGCGAGCCTCTAACCCTCTGTGGAGATAATCAGGAAACCTAGTTTCCTAGTGGGCTAGGATCCCGTTAAATAACACACAACCTTGACTTTGGCTAACAAGCTGTATGATATTTAACTAGGTAGATCTCTAAGATCAATTGGATCTCATCCAATTCCTAGATCCAGTAGGTGGGCATCCAAGTCCGAAACATATATCTAATATATACTAATATATCCGATATATTCCCTAACCTTTTTCCTCTAAATCAATTAAGCCTTGGCTTTGGCACAACAAGCTTAATGATTCTAGTTAAGCGTGACCCATTGACATTGAAAGCTTCGTAATCAATATTGATGGAAAAGAAGTGATATTGACTTTGGCCAACAAATCACGACTTGGACAAGACACCGATGTGGAACAAAACTCTAATGATTCAAACACATCCGCAATTGACAAAGGTCTTGACTTTGGCCAAAAAACCAATGCCAACTTTGGATCTTAAGTAAGAATCACTCAACTGAAGGAAAAACACTTAATATTGTTTGAGGGTTTTTCACGTGTAAATTGGCAACCAATTTATTATCTTTAATTAAGTCTCTTAAGCATGCATTCTAAAAGCATAATAAGGCGCGATAAATAAATAAATTAATAATGATATGCGGATGGATATCTCACAAATTGTTCCTAGAACAAATCACTTCATTTCCTCTCCCCGACAAGAACTATTCTAAATTTTACCCAATTACATAATACAATAAAAAAAACCCCATTAACATTGAGGGGAATTGGTGAGAAGAGAATTAGAAAGAGTAAAGAGATAAAAGGCTGGACATGCAGGCCCTATTTAATAAATTCTAAATTTATTACAATTTCCAAAATTGCCCTCACCCTTCTAATATCCATCCGATATACATTATTCATGTAATACATTCATGTATTCATACAAATCATGTTATTCAATCAATCTAATCCAATTAATTAATCTTTGAATTAATGACCATCCAATGTTCAAACAATGATTTGATTTGCGCGAGTCAAATTCGTTTAAGAATAAATACTCAAAGTAAGTATTCTTGAATTTTATTGAACTACAACTTTAAATTCAATTTATTTGTATTCAATACTAATTCCAAATTTAATTCCAAATTAAATATTTACACTTACTTATAAGCCTTAAAGACTTGGATTCCTAATCCAATCTTAATGGGTCTCAAAGGCCCAATAACATCCAATGTCATTTTAATTAAAGTCAAATGGGCTTTTAATTAATTCTTAAGGCATGGGCTTTGTCCATAATGGGTCAAACCCAAAATGCCAAGGCCCAATAGGAATCACCCTGTTGCCTACAAATTAATTTAGGCCCATTAGGCCCAATTAAATTCTTTAAAGGGCCAAGTGATGTATTTGGACTTTATGGAATTGGTTTTGGGCCCAATTGGATCCAATCCAAAAGTCCAAAACCAAACTTAGTCAAACCAAGCCCATTAAGCCCAAATACACACTTTTAGCCCAATTACATAATTAAAGGCTTATTAACATAATTATAATATTCCAAATATCACAATTATTTTAATTAAATTGTATTAGCCATGATTAATTAATTAAACTCAATATTTCCAAAATACCAATTAACTTAATTAATCATCCTTAATCCATCATTTCATGCTCAACACAAATTAAAGCCAAAACACATCATTTCATGCTCAACATGCTCTTGAATTCAAAACACATCATTTCATGCTCAACATGCTCTTTGATTTAACATAAACATTACTGACTTTGATTTCAATCCAATCAAACCAGCAATCAACATTTAATCATGCATTTAAACACATCGGATGGTGTTAAAATTGAAAAATCAAAGTGCAGTCCAAGTAGTGAAGATTCGGCCATTTGAGGGATTTTTAAAAAAATTGATCCAATCAATTTTTCTCAAATCTAATCATGCACAACTCTAAATTAACATAATCTAAGCATGCTCAAAGCATCAATTTGAAGAAATCATATTCAAAACACAAAAGCCCCAAATTTTAGACTCACGAACCCTAAAATTTTCATGCTTAAAATTAGCTCTTGATACCATTGTTAGTGTTCCTAGAACATGCCAAGAATCTAATAAGCAAGAAAAAGAGTTCATAAATTCATTATAAGTTACGGAATTACTTACATTGAATGGATTTGGATCTCCAAGATCCTTCATTTGTGTTGATTCCAAGCTTTGAGTTGTTTCCCTATCACCTTAGTTGATTCCTTGAAGTGCTAGCTTGATGATTTTGTCACAAAATCAAAGGGAGAATAATATGAAGTTCACGCCCAAGGTGTGTTTGTGTCACAAAATCAAAGGGAGAATAATATGAAGTTCACGCCCAAGGTGTGTTTGTTCTTGGGTTTGTGTTTTTCCAAATTGCGTATATGCTTCACAAATGAGAGAAGGCTTTTTGGTTTTGTTAAAGGGTTTTACCCTTTTACCCAAAACCATGTAGATGGAGTCTTGGTTTTTACCTAAACCAAGTGGTTGGAAAGTAAGTGGTTTTGGCATAAATGCCAACCACTTTCCAACCACCACTTCACATGTGTGACATGTATGAAGTGGGCCCCACCATTTTGAATTCAAAATTCAAAATGTCTCTACGAATATTTGCCGCGACTCGAATCCGTTTAATTTGATTAAACGAACTTTCGTTGCTAAATAATTAAATCTAATTTAATTAAATAATGATGCCTCGCAAATATATTACGAACGTCGTTTACGAATTAATTCTAAATTAATTCGTTCGTTCGTATTAAAGTCCAACTTTAATTTCGTAATGAAATCCAATTCATATGAATATATCCGATATATTAATTTTAGCCCATACGAATAAATTAAATAGAAAAATCAAATTTAACTATTAAATTTATTTTACCGATTTATTCCAATTAATCGCATTTTCTCTCTTCTAAACATATTTAATCCCAGATTAAATAATACCTCAATTAATCCCAGATTAATTTTATCCATCTTAATTAATCCCAGATTAATTCTAATTTAAATCAACTGTCATCTTTGAATCTTTGGGAAGCGACCCAAGAGATCCCTGGATATGTTGGCAGTAAATACGGTCATCAGATTATCTGAATACGTGCGTATCTTGTACCACATGCTTACCGATTTACAAGACATGGTTGGCTTTTAGCAAAACATTGTGCCTACCTAATTCTCCTGAAATATTCTTACTGGAATATATAATCTATGTAAGGCGTAGTATACGCAGTATTGCGTATTGCGATCCAGTATCAGATGTCACGTGCTAGGCCTAGGGATGGAATTGTGTCTGCCCTGTACGAAGCACATGTCGGATGTCTAGTAACTAGTCTCTATAATCGGATGAACATGACCTAGTCATATCATCCCGATAACTGCAGTACTTAAGAGTATTAGTTTCGTATCCTACGTGACATCATCTCCACTATGACTGGAGTGATACTTTCATCTTGACACCACACCCAATACACTACGATTCTCAATATACCCAGCAGAGGCGTACACAGAACCGGTTAAAGCCCTGGACGACCAAAAGCAAAGCATATTGATTGTTGTAAGTATTAGCGGTGCAAGTCTCAGGTTAAGACCAAATACACCTACCCTGATTTCGGACTTCCATAGACACGTATTCATA
>SKCR01015745.1:0-44501 GCA_019454045.1 Zanthoxylum bungeanum
TGTTCTTCAAAGGCAGTGGACTGCCGAATTTCAACCAACAAAATCAAGGGAAGCAAGTGTGTTTTGTGGCAAAACAAGAGTGCTACACCTCCGGGATCATGCCAAGGTGATAAGGGAAGTTTACCCATGAGCCGGGAAGCCATTCGGTGAAGCTTGGAGCTCAAAACTTGAAGTGAAGGGGCGAAATACACTATTCACAGCAACTTACTGCCTTGATAAAGTGTGCAGATTTTTTGTTTTTGTCGCCCAAATCGTCGCTCAACCGCTCGATGTAAGTATTCCGCACTTCCGTCGTTGTATTCACTTGATATTCATGCTTGAGTTTTGATCTTGGGACCTTAAAAACTCCAACACGTAGTGCGTTCGTTGCAGTGTTCGAACGATTTGCGTTAGTGCTGAGTTCGTGAATGGGTTCGAACGTGTGGCGTTAGTGACGCGTTCGTCTTCGGGTTCGAACGAGAATTCCAGAGAGCAAACGTTCGAGTCTCGTTCTTGTTGGGTTCGAACGGGATCATTCCAGAGAGCATCCGTTCGTTGTGCGTTCGATTGGCGTTCGAACGAGTCTTCACAGAAAGGGCGCGTTCGAGTTGCGTTCGAGTAATCGTTCGAACGCGACTGCGATCTGAACGCGATTTTGGACTGCAAAACCCTAGGTTTCACCCTACCTATAAATATAACACTTAGCCGCCATTCCCTGGGAGTTGAAGCATATTTCCCTTGAGCCAAAACCTCTCAAAGCTTTCACTCTCTTTGATTCCACCATTGAAGACTTCTTATCTTCTTGTCTTCTTCATTGATGGTGTGAATGTTTCTTTGACAAACCTTCAACACAACTTAACCCAAATTCCCTAAGCCTTTAGAGTTATTTAGGAGGAAGTTTGGTAGTCGGAGTTCCGGCGTCATTGGTGATATAATCTACTCAGAGACTTCAGAGGTTCTGAAGAAAACCGTGGGTCGCGGGCTTGAGGAGTTCCTTGAGTTCTTGCAGTATTGAGGTACTTGAGTCGGTGGAGTTGCCACCATAGGTCTTGACCATCGCTGTAAGTTTTTCTCTATATAGTGGATTCGGGTGGTAGCCTATACCCGGAGTGGTTTTTTACTCGGAAGAGTTTTCCACTTCGTCACCAAAATTATTGTGTTGATTTTGTGTGGTTTGATTTAATTTTGCTGCTTTAATTTATTATTATTGTTTTAATATTTGCAGCATAATTTTATTTGATTGTTGGTTGACTTGGTAATTGCCTGTTTTTATTCCATAGTAACAGTAACATGACCTGTCCTGCTTATTGTTTTTAATTCCGCATAGGGTCAGAACTTTTGTTTGAAAATCGAATTTTCAATTGGTATCAGAGCCTGAACTCAATCCTTGACCCATTAGCTATGGAGCGTAGTCAACCCTTAAATTGTCCGCCATTTTTTGATGGCTCGGAATATTTACATTGGAAGGTTCGCATGAGAGCGTTCCTTAAGTGCTTAGATGAGAGGGTCTGGATGTCTGTTGAACACGGGTGGAAACCTCCCGTAGTTATTGTTGATGAGGTCTCTTCCCCTAAAGATAAATTGACCTGGACCAAGGACGAATTTGATGCTAGCAATAGGAACAGCAAAGCTGTTAATGCCATACATGGTGCTATCTGTTCTGCTGAATTTAGGAGAATCTCTATGTGTGAGATAGCTAAGGATGCTTGGGACATCATGCAGACTGTGCATGAGGGCACATTGTCTGTTAAAAATAATAGACTGCAGGATTTAGCCACTAGGTTTGAGGTCGCCAAAATGAAAGATGATGAGACATTTGATGAATTTTATGCTGAGATTAACGATATCGTTAACTCTAGTTTTAACCTAGGTGAGACTATACCTACAAATAGGATAGTTAGAAAAATCCTTAGATCCCTTCCTGATAAGTTCCTACCCAAAATCACCGCCATCGAGGAAAGCAATGACCTCGATCAGCTTAATTTAGAAGAACTCGTAGGAAAACTGAAAGTTTATGAGAAGAAACTTCCTGGGTACCAAAAGCCCAAAACTATAGCGATGAAGATCGCAAAGGAAGTTGTTCATGATCCATCTAGTGATGACAATACCTTTACAGATCATGATTTGGCCTTGTTTGCTAAGAAGTTTAGGAAATTTCTTAAACTTAAGAAGAGTGGCCATAGCAGTAACAGGGATAGGGAGGTTATGCCTAGAGAGAGTAGGCATAGCAGGAAAGAGTCTGGAGAGGATAGAGGTAGTAGATCCCGTGATGTCCAATGCCATGAGTGTGAAGGCTATGGGCATATTCGGCCCGAGTGCCCTACTTATCTTAGAGCTAAAGGCAAGAAAGCCATGACTGCCTCTCCTAGTGATTCAGAAGGTGGTTATTCTTCTGATGAGTCTCCTAAAGGCAAGAAAAATTTTGTTGCCTTTACTGCTAGTGTGACTGGTGAGAGAGAGATTGTGGTTAATGATGCTGATTCAGATGTCTCTCTTGATGAGTCTGTAGATGAGGAAAGTTTTCAAGTAGCTTATGTTGAACTGTTTAATGAGAGTTTGGCTATTAAGAAGACTAACATAGAGGTCAATAAAAGGCTGAAAGCTGTTGAGCTAGAAAAGAATGAAGCTCAAGCAAAATTTGAGCAAAGCCTTTTGATGGTTGATGACCTGGAGGAGAGGAATATGGGACTAATTGATAAGGTCCTAGCTTTAGAGATTGAACTTGAAGATACTAGAACCCAGTTGTCTGTATTTTCTAGTGAGAATAAAAAGGTGGACCGTATGTTAGGAATTACTTCTGAGCCTAACTGTGATAAGGCTTCTTCTTCCCAAGCTGTGCTTGTAACAGCTAAACGTGATTTAGGTAAGCAGCCTGTTGTGTGTAGTCA
The DNA here is from genome assembly GCA_019454045.1 of Zanthoxylum bungeanum. Taxonomy (NCBI): domain Eukaryota; kingdom Viridiplantae; phylum Streptophyta; class Magnoliopsida; order Sapindales; family Rutaceae; genus Zanthoxylum; species Zanthoxylum bungeanum. The sequence goes on from SKCR01015745.1 coordinate 2,868, forward strand.
TGTTTCTCCTCCTGTTGTACCTCGTCATATTTCCCAACCTCAATCTAGAGGTGTTGTGGGTAAACCTTGCTCTCATCCGAGGTTTGTGCCTGTATGCCATCATTGTGGCAAGGCGGGACACATTAGGCCTAAGTGCTTCATGCTTCACAAGCAAAGAAGAGGCCTAAGAAGGTGTCACCTAGATTTGACTCTTCAAATCTAGCTTCTCAAGTTTCTGCACTAACTAAACAGCTAAATTCCTTAGTGAGAAACTTGCTTTGTTGTCTGGGAACTCTCATGTGGAGGAGGTTCCTAGAAAGGTTTGGGTGAGGAAGCAAGTCGACTTCCCATCTACTTCTGCATGTCCTGATGGATATGATGAGAGTGCACTTCGGTGTAACTCTGCTTAAAAGATGCATTTTTATTTTCCCATTGCATGTGTGTGGTGTGTTTTTGTTTTTTGCACGTTTATTTTGTTTTCACAGCATATGGGTGTGTGTGTATCTGTTTTTGTTTTATGTCCCTTGGTATATAGGATGAAAACCCGGACATAAATTTCATAGCCGATTCCGAATGGACGGTTGTATGATCTGCACTCGGGATACAACTCCACGTACCATTGGATGTTTTACAAGCCTGTTTGTGTCTTTATTTTTATTTGTTAAAAAAAAAATATATATATAGAAAATGAAAAAGACAAAAATTATTTTATTTTTCGGCTTGTTAGAGCATGAAAAGCTTATGCATGTGATCCTGGTATGTATGATATATGATTATGCATGTATGATATGCTTTTATTTTTCTTGATGCTCTATATACATGAATGTGTGTGATAAAAACCTTTGGTATATCTTGTGCTTGCACTTTCACATACACATTTTTATTTTATCAAGGCTTGGTCGCATGTATGAGTTTTTGGAATAGCAATCTAATTTCTATCATATCTTGTTTGCTCAATAGTGTGACCTTTGACTAGTTGACCTTGCTATTCCCCTTTTGCAAAAGTTAAAAAAAAAATAAATTTGAGACTCAAGTGCAAAAGAGCCAAAATGGCCAAATTTAAAAGATAAGGGCAAAAACCCTTCACTCGAAAGAGTTATTATATATGAGCTCATGATATTTATGGGGTAAATAATATAGCATGCAACCAATGTTGCTTATTTTCAGGTCCTAGTGGTGCTGGGTTTGAACACCTATTTTGTGGACTTGGTCTGTTTAGAGATGGATTTATTTGGCTGTGTCCAGCTCATAAAATAAGGTCTTAAGCCTTGATTCGTTATGCACTTTTTTTTTTCACGCAAGTGCCTTATATGCTTTGGTGTTTATGTCATATGCATGAGTGCTGTATTTAGCCTCTTTTAAAATGATGCATATTGTTTCATGTCATAATCACCTGAATACTGACTGGGTATCTTTGTATTTGCTTGACGTGTCCTTTCCTGGTTTGCACTGTCTGTTTTCGTTCGTGCAACATTTTCCTTTTCGTTCGAACGTATTTTCCTTTTCATATGTCAATTCATTCTCACAAGCAGTTGCAAGAATTAGATATTTCCAACAATCTCTTCCAAGGCATCATTCCAACAGAAATCAGAACATATCTCCCAAGTCTAATGGATTTAAACCTCTCTAGAAATTCTTTCAATGGTAGCATTCCCTCGTCATTCGGTGATATGAAGTCTTTGTCAACTCTGGATTTATCTAACAATCAATTGGTTGGTGAAATCCCTGAGCACTTGGCTATGGGTTGCTTTAAATTGAGGGTTCTTGCCTTATCAAACAATAGTTTGCAAGGTCATATATTCTCTAAAAAATTCAATTTGACAAAATTGGTCAGGTTGCAATTGGACGACAATCACTTCACTGGAGAGATCCCTGAAAGCTTGTCCAAGTGCTCTTATTTAGGAGGATTGTATCTAAGTCATAACAATCTCTTTGGTAAGATTCCAACATGGTTGGGCAATCTTTCATTCTTACAAGATATTATAATGCCAAGCAATCATCTTGAAGGTCCAATTCCAACAGAGTTTTGCAAGCTTCATTTTCTTCAAATTTTAGACCTTTCAGAGAACAATATATCTGGGAGTTTACCATCTTGTTTCGATCTTTACTCGCTCAAACAAGTTCACTTGTCCAAAAACATATTACAAGGACCACTACAAGATGGTACATTCTATAATAGCTCTTCTCTGGTGACATTAGATCTCAGTTATAATCATTTGAATGGTAACATTCCACCTTGGATTGAAAAGCTTACTCAGTTGAGCTACCTTATTTTGGCTAATAATAATCTTGAAGGTGAAGTGTCAGCTCAATTGTGTCAATTGAAACAATTATGGTTGATAGATCTTTCTCATAACAATCTTTCTGGTCAAATTCCTCTATGTTTAGATCACACTTCACTTCACGAAGGCTATTATGATGCTCCGGCTCTAACTTTTAGTCCTCCACTTCCTCTACGTGTTTATACCTTTTATTCAATGGGAAATAAGGAAACTATAATATTCACAACAAAGGAAATTTCATACTCTTACAAGGGAAGACCTCTTAACAGTATGTATGGGATTGATCTATCTTGCAATAAATTGACAGGTGAGATTCCTTCTCAAATTGGTGAATTGACCAGAATCCATGCATTGAATTTGTCCCACAATAATTTGACAGGAACAATCCCAGTGACATTTTCAAACTTGAAGCAAGTCGAAAGTTTAGATCTTTCCTACAACAACTTGACTGAAAATACCTGCTCAGCTTGTGGAGCTTAATTTTTTGACTTTTTTTAGTGTAGCATACAATAATTTATCAGGCAAAATCCCGGAATGGACTGCACAATTTGCAACATTTAATGAACGCAGTTACCAGGATCGTTTTCTTTGTGGACCGCCATTGCTCAAAAGTTGCAATGAAAATGGATCATCGCCATCAGCGGTGCCAGAAGCTTTAGCTGACAAAGAAAAAGATGATTGTTTAATTGACATGGCCAGTTTCTATATCACTTTATAGTTTCTTATGTAATTGTGATATTAGGAATCATCGGAGTCTTATGGGTGAATCCTTATTGGCGACGTAGATGGTTTTATCTTGTTGAGATGTGGATGACTTTCTGTTACTATTTTATTCTAGACAATATTATTCCCACAAGATTTCGTCTTGGTCGCATGTAGTTGCATTATTTTATATGTAATTTTCAAATAATTTTTTTCTTTCATGTTCATTATGTAGCAAGTCAATAATATATTTAAGATGAATCTTGTCCCTGGAAATCTTGTAGCAATTCTCAAGACGTTGACCAAATTTATGAGTGTAATTTTAATACAGGATTGAACAAAACTCAAGGAATTATACCATGGCTGGAGTAGTTTCACTTTAACATTGTTATTGGAAAAGAAGAAATCACGTTGCTTGTAGTTTTATAATTAATTAACTCTGTTTTAATTAATATTGATTTGGGTCAAGTAGTTAACGCTATGCTGACTACAAAACTCCAAAGTGTAAATCTTGATGTGTTTTGATATTTTGCATTGACAAAGATTAACAAAAGCTTGGACTGCTACATTTTTTTTATATGAACAAATGAACAAATAATAAGTAAATAATGATTATAATTCAAAGCAAAGATTGATGCTGTTATTACATGCTGACAGATAGCTCATAATTAAATTTGAAACCCTATTTGACAGTATATTTTGGATTAAAAAGAACTTGTTCTATTGGATTGAAAAGAACTTGTTCTATCATCAAAGGAAAGAGCAAACATTAATGGAGATGCTTCAAAAATCAATGGGTTCCCCCAAACACAGGAAAATAAAAAAAAAATCAATGGGAAATCATATGAAGTAACAGAGGTTTTGGTAAGAAATCAATGACTACTCCATGCATCTTCATAGGCTATGGAGACTCGAAGGAAAAGAAGGTCATCAGAAGCAGGGATATAGTGTTTCTTGAAGACCAGACTGTGAGTTCCATTTTTATTGGCATGTGTCCGTGACAAAACAAGTTCACTTGAGTTGTAATCCTGCATGAAGATCTCTGTACAATTGGACTGGTTTTTGGCTGCTGTGCATCAGACATGCGTTCGTAGTGCGTTCGTTGCAGTGTTCGAACGATTTGCGTTAGTGCTGAGTTCGTGAATGGGTTCGAACGTGTGGCGTTAGTGACGCGTTCGTCTTCGGGTTCGAACGAGAATTCCAGAGAGCAAACGTTCGAGTCTCGTTCTTGTTGGGTTCGAACGGGATCATTCCAGAGAGCATCCGTTTGTTGTGCGTTCGATTGGCGTTCGAACGAGTCTTCACAGAAAGGGCGCGTTCGAGTTGCGTTCGAGTAATCGTTCGAACGCGACTGCGATCTGAACGCGATTTTGGACTGCAAAACCCTAGGTTTCACCCTACCTATAAATATAACACTTAGCCGCCATTCCCTGGGAGTTGAAGCATATTTCCTTGAGCCAAACCTCTCAAAGCTTTCAACTCTCTTTGATTCCACCATTGAAGACTTCTTATCTTCTTGTCTTCTTCATTGATGGTGTGAATGTTTCTTTGACAAACCTTCAACACAACTTAACCCAAATTCCCTAAGCCTTTAGAGTTATTTAGGAGGAAGTTTGGTAGTCGGAGTTCCGGCGTCATTGGTGATATAATCTACTCAGAGACTTCAGAGGTTCTGAAGAAAACCGTGGGTCGCGGGCTTGAGGAGTTCCTTGAGTTCTTGCAGTATTGAGGTACTTGAGTCGGTGGAGTTGCCACCATAGGTCTTGACCATCGCTGTAAGTTTTTCTCTATATAGTGGATTCGGGTGGTAGCCTATACCCGGAGTGGTTTTTTACTCGGAAGAGTTTTCCACTTCGTCACCAAAATTATTGTGTTTTTTTGTGTGGTTTGATTTAATTTTGCTGCTTTATTTATTATTATTGTTTTAATATTTGCAGCATAATTTTATTTGATTGTTGGTTGACTGGTAATTGCCTGTTTTTATTCCATAGTAACAGTAACATGACCTGTCCTGCTTATTGTTTTTAATTCCGCATAGGGTCAGAACTTTTGTTTGAAAATCGAATTTTCAATTGGTATCAGAGCCTGAACTCAATCCTTGACCCATTAGCTATGGAGCGTAGTCAACCCTTAAATTGTCCGCCATTTTTTGATGGCTCGGAATATTTACATTGGAAGGTTCGCATGAGAGCGTTCCTTAAGTGCTTAGATGAGAGGGTCTGGATGTCTGTTGAACACGGGTGGAAACCTCCCGTAGTTATTGTTGATGAGGTCTCTTCCCCTAAAGATAAATTGACCTGGACCAAGGACGAATTTGATGCTAGCAATAGGAACAGCAAAGCTGTTAATGCCATACATGGTGCTATCTGTTCTGCTGAATTTAGGAGAATCTCTATGTGTGAGATAGCTAAGGATGCTTGGGACATCATGCAGACTGTGCATGAGGGCACATTGTCTGTTAAAAATAATAGACTGCAGGATTTAGCCACTAGGTTTGAGGTCGCCAAAATGAAAGATGATGAGACATTTGATGAATTTTATGCTGAGATTAACGATATCGTTAACTCTAGTTTTAACCTAGGTGAGACTATACCTACAAATAGGATAGTTAGAAAAATCCTTAGATCCCTTCCTGATAAGTTCCTACCCAAAATCACCGCCATCGAGGAAAGCAATGACCTCGATCAGCTTAATTTAGAAGAACTCGTAGGAAAACTGCAAGTTTATGAGAAGAAACTTCCTGGGTACCAAAAGCCCAAACTATAGCGATGAAGATCGCAAAGGAAGTTGTTCATGATCCATCTAGTGATGACAATACCTTTACAGATCATGATTTGGCCTTGTTTGCTAAGAAGTTTAGGAAATTTCTTAAACTTAAGAAGAGTGGCCATAGCAGTAACAGGGATAGGGAGGTTATGCCTAGAGAGAGTAGGCATAGCAGGAAAGAGTCTGGAGAGGATAGAGGTAGTAGATCCCGTGATGTCCAATGCCATGAGTGTGAAGGCTATGGGCATATTCGGCCCGAGTGCCCTACTTATCTTAGAGCTAAAGGCAAGAAAGCCATGACTGCCTCTCCTAGTGATTCAGAAGGTGGTTATTCTTCTGATGAGTCTCCTAAAGGCAAGAAAAATTTTGTTGCCTTTACTGCTAGTGTGACTGGTGAGAGAGAGATTGTGGTTAATGATGCTGATTCAGATGTCTCTCTTGATGAGTCTGTAGATGAGGAAAGTTTTCAAGTAGCTTATGTTGAACTGTTTAATGAGAGTTTGGCTATTAAGAAGACTAACATAGAGGTCAATAAAAGGCTGAAAGCTGTTGAGCTAGAAAAGAATGAAGCTCAAGCAAAATTGAGCAAAGCCTTTTGATGGTTGATGACCTGGAGGAGAGGAATATGGGACTAATTGATAAGGTCCTAGCTTTAGAGATTGAACTTGAAGATACTAGAACCCAGTTGTCTGTATTTTCTAGTGAGAATAAAAAGGTGGACCGTATGTTAGGAATTACTTCTGAGCCTAACTGTGATAAGGCTTCTTCTTCCCAAGCTGTGCTTGTAACAGCTAAACGTGATTTAGGTAAGCAGCCTGTTGTGTGTAGTCATGTTTCTCCTCCTGTTGTACCTCGTCATATTTCCCAACCTCAATCTAGAGGTGTTGTGGGTAAACCTTGCTCTCATCCGAGGTTTGTGCCTGTATGCCATCATTGTGGCAAGGCGGGACACATTAGGCCTAAGTGCTTCATGCTTCACAAGCAAAAGAAGAGGCCTAAGAAGGTGTCACCTAGATTTGACTCTTCAAATCTAGCTTCTCAAGTTTCTGCACTAACTAAACAAGCTAAATTCCTTAGTGAGAAACTTGCTTTGTTGTCTGGGAACTCTCATGTGGAGGAGGTTCCTAGAAAGGTTTGGGTGAGGAAGCAAGTCGACTTCCCATCTACTTCTGCATGTCCTGATGGATATGATGAGAGTGCACTTCGGTGTAACTCTGCTTAAAAGATGCATTTTTATTTTCCCATTGCATGTGTGTGCGTGTGTTTTATGTTTTTGCACGTTTATTTTGTTTTCACAGCATATGGGTGTGTGTGTATCTTGTTTTTGTTTTATGTCCCTTGGTATATAGGATGAAAACCCGGACATAAATTTCATAGCCGATTCCGAATGGACGGTTGTATGATCTGCACTCGGGATACAACTCCACGTACCATTGGATGTTTTACAAGCCTGTTTGTGTCTTTATTTTTATTTGTTAAAAAAAAATATATATATAGAAAATGAAAAAGACAAAAATTATTTTTTTTTCGGCTTGTTAGAGCATGAAAAGCTTATGCATGTGATCCTGGTATGTAGGATATATGATTATGCATGTATGATATGCTTTTATTTTTCTTGATGCTCTATATACATGAATGTGTGTGATAAAAACCTTTGGTATATCTTGTGCTTGCACTTTCACATACACATTTTTATTTTATCAAGGCTTGGTCGCATGTATGAGTTTTTGGAATAGCAATCTAATTCTATCATATTGTTTGCTCAATAGTGTGACCTTTGACTAGTTGACCTTGCTATTCCCCTTTTGCAAAAGTTAAAAAAAAAATAAATTTGAGACTCAAGTGCAAAAGAGCCAAAATGGCCAAATTTAAAAGATAAGGGCAAAAACCCTTCACTCGAAAGAGTTATTATATATGAGCTCATGATATTTATGGGGTAAATATAATAGCATGCACCAAATGTTGCTTATTTTCAGGTCCTAGTGGTGCTGGGTTTGAACACCTATTTTGTGGACTTGGTCTGTTTAGAGATGGATTTATTGGCTGTGTCCAGCTCATAAAATAAGGTCTTAAGCCTTGATCGTTATGCACTTTTTTTTGCACTTTTTTTTTTCAATGCATGCTCTTTATGCTTTGGTGTTTATGTCATATGCATGATGCTGTATTTAGCCTCTTTTAAAATGATGCTTTTAATGATGCTGTATATGGGTCTCTTATTTATCTGTGGCCTTTGCTATGTTTGGTTTCTTTTCTTTGTGTGTGTCTCTTTGTATCTCGTTTTTGTTCACTTCTGTTCGTTCGAACATTTTCCTTTCGTTGAACGTATTTTCCTTTTCATATGTCAATTCATTCTCACAAGCAGTTGCAAGAATTAGATATTTCCAACAATCTCTTCCAAGGCATCATTCCAACAGAAATCAGAACATATCTCCCAAGTCTAATGGATTTAAACCTCTCTAGAAATTCTTTCAATGGTAGCATTCCCTCGTCATTCGGTGATATGAAGTCTTTGTCAACTCTGGATTTATCTAACAATCAATTGGTTGGTGAAATCCCTGAGCACTTGGCTATGGGTTGCTTTAAATTGAGGGTTCTTGCCTTATCAAACAATAGTTTGCAAGGTCATATATTCTCTAAAAAATTCAATTTGACAAAATTGGTCAGGTTGCAATTGGACGACAATCACTTCACTGGAGAGATCCCTGAAAGCTTGTCCAAGTGCTCTTATTTAGGAGGATTGTATCTAAGTCATAACAATCTCTTTGGTAAGATTCCAACATGGTTGGGCAATCTTTCATTCTTACAAGATATTATAATGCCAAGCAATCATCTTGAAGGTCCAATTCCAACAGAGTTTTGCAAGCTTCATTTTCTTCAAATTTTAGACCTTTCAGAGAACAATATATCTGGGAGTTTACCATCTTGTTTCGATCTTTACTCGCTCAAACAAGTTCACTTGTCCAAAAACATATTACAAGGACCACTACAAGATGGTACATTCTATAATAGCTCTTCTCTGGTGACATTAGATCTCAGTTATAATCATTTGAATGGTAACATTCCACCTTGGATTGAAAAGCTTACTCAGTTGAGCTACCTTATTTTGGCTAATAATAATCTTGAAGGTGAAGTGTCAGCTCAATTGTGTCAATTGAAACAATTACGGTTGATAGATCTTTCTCATAACAATCTTTCTGGTCAAATTCCTCTATGTTTAGATCACACTTCACTTCACGAAGGCTATTGTGATGCTCCGGCTCTAACTTTTAGTCCTCCACTTCCTCTACGTGTTTATACCTTTTATTCAATGGGAAATAAGGAAACTATAATATTCACAACAAAGGAAATTTCATACTCTTACAAGGGAAGACCTCTTAACAGTATGTATGGGATTGATCTATCTTGCAATAAATTGACAGGTGAGATTCCTTCTCAAATTGGTGAATTGACCAGAATCCATGCATTGAATTTGTCCCACAATAATTTGACAGGAACAATCCCAGTGACATTTTCAAACTTGAAGCAAGTCGAAAGTTTAGATCTTTCCTACAACAACTTGACTGGGAAAATACCTGCTCAGCTTGTGGAGCTTAATTTTTTGACTTTTTTTAGTGTAGCATACAATAATTTATCAGGCAAAATCCCGGAATGGACTGCACAATTTGCAACATTTAATGAACGCAGTTACCAAGGAAATCGTTTTCTTTGTGGACCGCCATTGCTCAAAAGTTGCAATGAAAATGGATCATCGCCATCAGCGGTGCCAGAAGCTTTAGCTGACAAAGAAAAAGATGATTGTTTAATTGACATGGCCAGTTTCTATATCACTTTTATAGTTTCTTATGTAATTGTGATATTAGGAATCATCGGAGTCTTATGGGTGAATCCTTATTGGCGACGTAGATGGTTTTATCTTGTTGAGATGTGGATGACTTTCTGTTACTATTTTATTCTAGACAATATTATTCCCACAAGATTTCGTCTTGGTCGCATGTAGTTGCATTATTTTATATGTAATTTTCAAATAATTTTTTTCTTTCATGTTCATTATGTAGCAAGTCAATAATATATTTAAGATGAATCTTGTCCCTGGAAATCTTGTAGCAATTCTCAAGACGTTGACCAAATTTATGAGTGTAATTTTAATACAGGATTGAACAAAACTCAAGGAATTATACCATGGCTGGAGTAGTTTCACTTTAACATTGTTATTGGAAAAGAAGAAATCACGTTGCTTGTAGTTTTATAATTAATTAACTCTGTTTTAATTAATATTGATTTGGGTCAAGTAGTTACGATATGCTGACTACAAAACTCCAAAGTGTAAATCTTGATGTGTTGATATTTTGCATTGACAAAGATTAACAAAAGCTTGGACTGCTACATTTTTTTTATATGAACAAATGAACAAATAATAAGTAAATAATGATTATAATTCAAAGCAAAGATTGATGCTGTTATTACATGCTGACAGATAGCTCATAATTAAATTTGAAACCCTATTTGACAGTATATTTTGGATTAAAAAGAACTTGTTCTATTGGATTGAAAAGAACTTGTTCTATCATCAAAGGAAAGAGCAAACATTAATGGAGATGCTTCCAAAAATCAATGGGTTCCCCCAAACACAAGGAAAATAATAAAAAAAAAATCAATGGGAAATCATATGAAGTAACAGAGGTTTTGGTAAGAAATCAATGACTACTCCATGCATCTTCATAGGCTATGGAGACTCGAAGGAAAAGAAGGTCATCAGAAGCAGGGATATAGTGTTTCTTGAAGACCAGACTGTGAGTTCCATTTTTATTGGCATGTGTCCGTGACAAAACAAGTTCACTTGAGTTGTAATCCTGCATGAAGATCTCTGTACAATTGGACTGGTTTTTTGGCTGCTGTGCATCAGACATGCGTTCGTGGTGCGTTCGTTGCAGTGTTCGAACGATTTGCGTTAGTGCTGAGTTCGTGAATGGGTTCGAACGTGTGGCGTTAGTGACGCGTTCGTCTTCGGGTTCGAACGAGAATTCCAGAGAGCAAACGTTCGAGTCTCGTTCTTGTTGGGTTCGAACGGGATCATTCCAGAGAGCATCCGTTCGTTGTGCGTTCGATTGGCGTTCGAACGAGTCTTCACAGAAAGGGCGCGTTCGAGTTGCGTTCGAGTAACCGTTCGAACGCGACTGCGATCTGAACGCGATTTTGGCCTGCAAAACCCTAGGTTTCACACCCTACCTATAAATATAACACTTAGCCGCCATTCCCTGGGAGTTGAAGCATATTTCCCTTGAGCCAAACCTCTCAAAGCTTTCAACTCTCTTTGATTCCACCATTGAAGACTTCTTATCTTCTTGTCTTCTTCATTGATGGTGTGAATGTTCTTTGACAAACCTTCAACACAACTTAACCCAAATTCCCTAAGCCTTTAGAGTTATTTAGGAGGAAGTTTGGTAGTCGGAGTTCCGGCGTCATTGGTGATATAATCTACTCAGAGACTTCAGAGGTTCTGAAGAAAACCGTGGGTCGCGGGCTTGAGGAGTTCCTTGAGTTCTTGCAGTATTGAGGTACTTGAGTCGGTGGAGTTGCCACCATAGGTCTTGACCATCGCTGTAAGTTTTTCTCTATATAGTGGATTCGGGTGGTAGCCTATACCCGGAGTGGTTTTTTACTCGGAAGAGTTTTCCACTTCGTCACCAAAATTATTGTGTTGATTTTGTGTGGTTTGATTTAATTTTGCTGCTTTAATTTATTTATTGTTTTAATATTTGCAGCATAATTTTATTTGATTGTTGGTTGACTTGGTAATTGCCTGTTTTTATTCCATAGTACAGTAACAGGACCTGTCCTGCTTATTGTTTTTAATTCCGCATAGGGTCAGAACCTTTGTTTGAAAATCGAATTTTCAATTGGTATCAGAGCCTGAACTCAATCCTTGACCCATTAGCTATGGAGCGTAGTCAACCCTTAAATTGTCCGCCATTTTTTGATGGCTCGGAATATTTACATTGGAAGGTTCGCATGAGAGCGTTCCTTAAGTGCTTAGATGAGAGGGTCTGGATGTCTGTTGAACACGGGTGGAAACCTCCCGTAGTTATTGTTGATGGGGTCTCTTCCCCTAAAGATAAATTGACCTGGACCAAGGACGAATTTGATGCTAGCAATAGGAACAGCAAAGCTGTTAATGCCATACATGGTGCTATCTGTTCTGCTGAATTTAGGAGAATCTCTATGTGTGAGATAGCTAAGGATGCTTGGGACATCATGCAGACTGTGCATGAGGGCACATTGTCTGTTAAAAATAATAGACTGCAGGATTTAGCCACTAGGTTTGAGGTCGCCAAAATGAAAGATGATGAGACATTTGATGAATTTTATGCTGAGATTAACGATATCGTTAACTCTAGTTTTAACCTAGGTGAGACTATACCTACAAATAGGATAGTTAGAAAAATCCTTAGATCCCTTCCTGATAAGTTCCTACCCAAAATCACCGCCATCGAGGAAAGCAATGACCTCGATCAGCTTAATTTAGAAGAACTCGTAGGAAAACTGCAAGTTTATGAGAAGAAACTTCCTGGGTACCAAAAGCCCAAAACTATAGCGATGAAGATCGCAAAGGAAGTTGTTCATATCCATCTAGTGATGACAATACCTTTACGGATCATGATTTGGCTTGTTTGCTAAGAAGTTTAGGAAATTTCTTAAACTTAAGAAGAGTGGCCATAGCAGTAACAGGGATAGGGAGGTTATGCCTAGAGAGAGTAGGCATAGCAGGAAGAGTCTGGAGAGGATAGAGGTAGTAGATCTCGTGATGTCCAATGCCATGAGTGTGAAGGCTATGGGCATATTCGGCCCGAGTGTGCCCTACTTATCTTAGAGCTAAAGGCAAGAAAGCCATGGCTGCCTCTCCTAGTGATTCAGAAGGTGGTTATTCTTCTGATGAGTCTCCTAAAGCAAGAAAAATTTTGTTGCCTTTACTGCTAGTGTGACTGGTGAGAGAGAGATTGTGGTTAATGATGCTGATTCAGATGTCTCTCTTGATGAGTCTGTAGATGAGGAAAGTTTTCAAGTAGCTTATGTTGAACTGTTTAATGAGAGTTTGGCTATTAAGAAGACTAACATAGAGGTCAATAAAAGGCTGAAAGCTGTTGAGCTAGAAAAGAATGAAGCTCAAGCAAAATTTGAGCAAAGCCTTTTGATGGTTGATGACCTGGAGGAGAGGAATATGGGACTAATTGATAAGGTCCTAGCTTTAGAGATTGAACTTGAAGATACTAGAACCCAGTTGTCTGTATTTTCTAGTGAGAATAAAAAGGTGGACCGTATGTTAGGAATACTTCTGAGCCTAACTGTGATAAGGCTTCTTCTTCCCAAGCTGTGCTTGTAACAGCTAAACGTGACTTAGGTAAGCAGCCTGTTGTGTGTAGTCATGTTTCTCCTCCTGTTGTACCTCGTCATATTTCCCAACCTCAATCTAGAGGTGTTGTGGGTAAACCTTGCTCTCATCCGAGGTTTGTGCCTGTATGCCATCATTGTGGCAAGGCGGGACACATTAGGCCTAAGTGCTTCATGCTTCACAAGCAAAAGAAGAGGCCTAAGAAGGTGTCACCTAGATTTGACTCTTCAAATCTAGCTTCTCAAGTTTCTGCACTAACTAAACAAGCTAAATTCCTTAGTGAGAAACTTGCTTTGTTGTCTGGGAACTCTCATGTGGAGGAGGTTCCTAGAAAGGTTTGGGTGAGGAAGCAAGTCGACTTCCCATCTACTTCTGCATGTCCTGATGGATATGATGAGAGTGCACTTCGGTGTAACTCTGCTTAAAAGATGCATTTTTATTTTCCCATTGCATGTGTGTGCGTGTTGTTTATGTTTTTGCACGTTTATTTTGTTTTCACAGCATATGGGTGTGTGTGTATCTTGTTTTTGTTTATGTCCCTTGGTATATAGGATGAAAACCCGGACATAAATTTCATAGCCGATTCCGAATGGACGGTTGTATGATCTGCACTCGGGATACAACTCCACGTACCATTGGATGTTTTACAAGCCTGTTTGTGTCTTTATTTTTATTTGTTAAAAAAAATATATATTAGAAAATGAAAAAGACAAAAATTATTTTATTTTTCGGCTTGTTAGAGCATGAAAAGCTTATGCATGTGATCCTGGTATGTATGATATATGATTATGCATGTATGATATGCTTTTATTTTTCTTGATGCTCTATATACATGAATGTGTGTGATAAAAACCTTTGGTATATCTTGTGCTTGCACTTTCACATACACATTTTTATTTTATCAAGGCTTGGTCGCATGTATGAGTTTTTGGAATAGCAATCTAATTTCTATCATATCTTGTTTGCTCAATAGTGTGACCTTTGACTAGTTGACCTTGCTATTCCCCTTTTGCAAAAGTTAAAAAAAAAAATAAATTTGAGACTCAAGTGCAAAAGAGCCAAAATGGCCAAATTTAAAAGATAAGGGCAAAAACCCTTCACTCGAAAGAGTTATTATATATGAGCTCATGATATTTATGGGGTAAATAATATAGCATGCAACCAATGTTGCTTATTTTTAGGTCCTAGTGGTGCTGGGTTTGAACACCTATTTTGTGGACTTGGTCTGTTAGAGAGAGATGGATTATTTGGCTGTGTCCAGCTCATAAAATAAGGTCTTAAGCCTTGATTCGTTATGCACTTTTTTTTTTCACGCAAGTGCCTTATATGCTTTGGTGTTTATGTCATATGCATGAGTGCTGTATTTAGCCTCTTTTAAAATGATGCATATTGTTTCATGTCATAATCACCTGAATACTGACTGGGTATCTTTGTATTTGCTTGATGTGTCCTTTCCTGGTTTGCACTGTCTGTTTTCGTTCGTGCAACATTTTCCTTTTCGTTCGAACGTATTTCGTTGGTGTTTCGTTTGATTTTTCGTTCGAACGTTCATTAGTCTCACGTTCGACTCTCGTTCGACACTCGTTCGAACGTTTTCGGGATATTTAAATAGGTTGTGTGCGTATTTCGTTCGCACGTTTCCTTTTTCCCCTTCTTCTCCGTCTCATCTGTTTTCCCTCGCAAATCTCTGGCCTTTCAAGTCAGATCCGTGCTTGGATTGCCTTAATCCTCTTGATTTCAATCTCATCTCCATCATCAAGGTACAGATCTCTGTTTTTTTTTTGTGTTTTCTTTTTAGATCTGTTTCTAGGGTTTCGTTTTGTTTTCTTGGATTTTGCCTTATCTCCTTGATTAAGGCTTGTATAATCCTTGGGGCTGTGTTTCTTTCTGGTTTGGGGTGTGTTTTTTTTGTGGCGATTTGTATCTGTTGAGGGTGTTTTCGCACAGATTCATCGCCATCGCGTTCGAACGGCATAAGAACTTCGTTCGAACGCCTTTGACTCTCTCAGCTTCTGTTTTTGGTCTGTTAGGGTTGCTCCTTATTTTGTGCATTTCTTGTGTGTTTTTAGATGCCTAAGAAGTCAGTTGCTTCCAAGAAACGTCCTCGTGATTCTCTCCCTGGTGATCGCTTTCGCAGTCCTACTGCTACTAAATTGTTCGATGATCATTTTTCGCAACGCAGCTTGTTTTTGGAACGCAATGTGTTGATCGATGAGTTGCGTGACTCTGGGATCGTTCCCCTGTTGGTCAACCGAGGTTGGGGGCCTCTTTTATCTGGTTTTACTGGTCCTTCTCCCCAGCTTGTCCAGGAATTTTACTCCAACATGGAGGTAGTTACTCCCACCTCCTTCTCTGTGTACATTCGAGGCTCTTACCTGGACATTGATCCTTCGGTCTTATCTCGGGTTCTTGCTATCCCTGAGGTGCCTTTTCCCGAGTACCCCTGGCCTCCTACTGAAGGCCCTTCTGATCAGCTGATTTTGGATGTTGCCTCCGGACAACATCGTCCGTTTGTCGGGGGTACTATTGTTGTTGCCACCTTGCTCCCCTCCTATCGTTTGCTCAATCGGATTGTCTGCCACAATCTCTGGCCTAAATCGCATGTGAACACCCAACCTATTGTCAGGATTGCTTTTCTTTATGCCATAGAGCAAGGACTTTCTATTGACATCCTCAGTGTGATTCTTCGAGAGATGACCCGCATTCGCACTGCTTCATATGCTGCTCACACTCTTCCTTACGGGTGTCTTATTCGCCGTATCATCTCGGCTCTGATCCATGGGTTTGTTCATGATCCCCCTCTCCCTCTGCTCAAGCCCATAGGCCGTCAGACTGTCTCCTCGGGAGCTGCTATCTCCCTGCCCATGCTCGTGCTCCTGCTCCTGATCCTGCTCCTGCCATGCCTCCCTCGGCTGCTGACTCATCTTCTTCTGCTGGTCCTCCTCCAGATTTTTATCAGCGCATTTTGGACTCTCAGGCCTCTATCCTGGCTGAGCTTCGTCTACTCTCAGGAGGCCAATCGGAGATTCGTTCGACTGTTCGTAGCTTGCAAGCTCAGTTTGCTCGTCATATTGCAGATTGTCATGCGGCTTCTGATAATGAGGGTTCTTCTGCCAGTTCGGAGTCTGACTAGCAGTTCTGCTTTATTTTTTGGGCTTTTTTTGAGTTAGGAGGAGTCTGTTTCTTTTGGGATCATATTTTTTATGTAACCTGTTATGATGTTCTCTCTCCCTTTTGATTGAGTATGAGATGGTTTGCAAACATTTGTCGTATTTTTTTTTTATGAAAAATACTCTATCTTGAATGTTTCCCTTACTGCCTGTTCCTACTGCATGCTTTCTGATATCTGTTTATGGATATTTGCTTCCTGTTTTATTCTTATGATATTTTTGTGTACCTGTTTGTGCGGGGGAGTAAGTTTTAATATTTGCTTGTTGTTTCTCCTGCTGTATGCATACTTTGTCATTTCGTGACAAAAAGGGGGAGTAAATGGTGATTTGTCCTGTTTCAGGAGAGTTCAGATTAAGGGGGAGAAAAATGATTTACCTGTTTAAGTTATACTTGATAATCTCAATGCTTTTCACGGTATACTGTTGTGTGTGGATGTTTCAGGTAAACAGGTTTGTTGCTGTGGCGTTTTTATTTTCAAGACTACTTTGTTAGGTGTTAGATCGAGTCCATTTGTAATAAGTCACTGTTTTGATGGTTGACAGTTGACTATTTGCTTTTTGGGTCTATTACCGTAGTCTTTGTATTAGGTAGTGTTTTGTCACGGAATGCCAAAGGGGGAGATTGTGAGTTCCATTTTTATTGGTATGTGTCCGTGACAAAACAAGTTCACTTGAGTTGTAATCCTGCATGAAGATCTCTGTACAATTGGACTGGTTTTTGGCTGCTGTGCATCAGACATGCGTTCGTGGTGCGTTCGTTGCAGTGTTCGAACGATTTGCGTTAGTGCTGAGTTCGTGAATGGGTTCGAACGTGTGGCGTTAGCGACGCGTTCGTCTTCGGGTTCGAACGAGAATTCCAGAGAGCAAACGTTCGAGTCTCGTTCTTGTTGGGTTCGAACGGGATCATTCCAGAGAGCATCCGTTCGTTGTGCGTTCGATTGGCGTTCGAACGAGTCTTCACAGAAAGGGCGCGTTCGAGTTGCGTTCGAGTAACCGTTCGAACGCGACTGCGATCTGAACGCGATTTTGGCCTGCAAAACCCTAGGTTTCACCCTACCTATAAATATAACACTTAGCCGCCATTCCCTGGGAGTTGAAGCATATTTCCCTTGAGCCAAAACCTCTCAAAGCTTTCAACTCTCTTTGATTCCACCATTGAAGACTTCTTATCTTCTTGTCTTCTTCATTGATAGTGTGAATGTTTCTTTGACAAACCTTCAACACAACTTAACCCAAATTCCCTAAGCCTTTAGAGTTCTTTAGGAGGAAGTTTGGTAGTCGGAGTTCCGGCGTCATTGGCGATATAATCTACTCAGAGACTTCAGAGGTTCTGAAGAAAACCGTGGGTCGCGGGCTTGAGGAGTTCCTTGAGTTCTTGCAGTATTGAGGTACTTGAGTCGGTGGAGTTGCCACCATAGGTCTTGACCATCGCTGTAAGTTTTTCTCTATATAGTGGATTCGGGTGGTAGCCTATACCCGGAGTGGTTTTTTACTCGGAAGAGTTTTCCACTTCGTCACCAAAATTATTGTGTTGATTTTGTGTGGTTTGATTTAATTTTGCTGCTTTAATTTATTATTATTGTTTTAATATTTGCAGCATAATTTTATTTGATTGTTGGTTGACTTGGTAATTGCCTGTTTTTATTCCATAGTAACAGTAACAGGACCTGTCCTGCTTATTGTTTTTAATTCCGCATAGGGTCAGAACCTTTGTTTGAAAATCGAATTTTCACAGACAATATAAGACATTGAAAAGCCTAAAATGTCTTCTAATTCCAGTGCCAACAAAATTGATGTAAATCCAGACACAGCCTTAGCACCAACACGAGTGGCCACATATAATGATGGGGTGCAAGACATGCTAGAAGCAGAACCATATGAGGAATGTGGTGTAGAGAAGGGGGAGTTGCAACCCGCTTCATCAGAGGCTACAGGATCATCCACAGATCTGGATTACAACAGACCACCAGAAACCAGTGAACCTCTAATACAAAGATCTGAGCGAGGCCGGATTCCATCAATCAAATACTCAGGATTTGAATATATTATGCTTACTGACGAGGGGGAGCCAGAAACTTTCAACAAAGCTGTATCTCATAAATACAAAGAAAAATGGCTACAAGCTATGCAAGATGAAATGAAATCTCTACAAAAAAATAATACTTATGAGATAGTCAAGCTCCACATGGTATGAAGGCACTGAAGAATAAATTGGTATTCAAGCTGAAGAAAGATGGCGACGAAAATATGATGAAATACAAAGCCCGGTTAGTAGTCAAAGGATTCCTATAGAAAAAAAGAATCAACTTTGATGAATTTTTTTCACCAGTTGTAAAAATGGCTTTAATCCAAGTTAACCTAGGATTGGTAGCGAGTTTGAATTTAGAGCTTGAACAGATGAATGATAAAATAACATTTCTTCATATTTATCTAAATGAAGAAATCTACATGGAGCAGTCACAAGGTTTCAAGATTTCAGGAAAAGATAACCTCGTTTGCAAACTGGAGAAGAGCTTATACGAGCTCAAGCAAGCATCGAGGCAGTGGTACAAAAGTTTGACTCATTTATGGTGGTCAAGGCTACAAAATAACTTCAACGGATCAATGTGTATACATTCAAAGGTTTTCAGATGAAAATTTTGTTATTCTTATACTATATATAGATCATATGTTGATCATTGGACAAGAAACAACAAAGATTATCCAGCTGAAGGAGGAACACTCTAAGTTTTTCGACATGAAGGACTTGGGATCAGCTCAATAGATTTTGGGAATGAAAATAGTTCATGACAGACAAAATAAAAGGATGTGGCTTTCATAGGAGAGAGATACTGAATGGGTAATCAGGAGATTCGATATACAAAAAGCCAAACCGGTCAGCGTTCTGCTAGAGCACCATTTCAAACGGAGTAAGAGTTCTTACCCCTCATCCAAGAAAGAGGAAAATGAGATGTCTTCGATACCACATTCTTTAGCAGTTAGAAGCCTAATGTATGCTATGGTATATATCATGCCAGATATTGCTCACGTAGTGGGTGTAGTTAGCCATTTTCTCTCTAATACAGGTAAAAAGCACTGAGAGGCAGTCAAATGGATTCTCAGGTACCTCAAAAGTACATCAAAGTTACGTCTATGCTACGGGGGAGCTGATCCAATCTTGGAATACTATACAAATTCAGATATGGTAGGAGATCTTGATGGTAGAAAATCTACAATAGGTTTTCTTTACACTTTTACAGGGGACTGTATCATGGTAGTCAAGATTGCAGAGGTGTATTGCATTATCCACAACAGAAGCTAAGTACATTATAGTAGCAGAAACAGGAAAAGAAATGTTATAGTTAAAGCTTTTTCCTCCAAGAGTTAGGGATCAAGCAGACAAGATACAAGATATATTGTGAAAGTTAAAGTGCCCTGGACTTGAGAAAGAACTCAATGTATAATTCACGAACAAAGCACATCGATATTCGTTATCATTGGATACGCGAGGTGATGGATCAACAACTGCTGAGACTAGTGAAGATCCATATTAATGAGAATCCAATTAACATATTAACAAATATGGTTACTCGAGATAAGATAGAGTTGTATAGAGACATAGCCGGGATAGCTGTCAGATGAAGATCGTTTCAGACAGTGGCGGTGCCACTTGAGGCCCAGGAGGGGCTTCAGCCCCTGCTGGCCCAAGAAAAAAATATATTTATTTTTTTATAAATAAATTATTATTATTTGATTTAACATAAAAAACCCTTATAAAATTTCAAAACTTTAAAATATCAAATCTTAAAGTAAAATATTTTTATTTTCTAATATTTATTTTTGTTAATTTTCTGGGTCACGACTTTAAATCAATCAACCAACTATTCAGTCAGAGATGTCCTAAAATCTAAACAGAATGTTAAATTTTATGTGTAATAACTTGATATACTTTTTATTATTTATGAATAAGGGTCTCGTTTCAGGAACTCCCATATGTCATCTCAAAATTTAGGACAACTCATAAAGCCCTGTTGAATTTTTTTTTTTCTAAATATGGTGTATAAATAAATAAATAAATAAATAAATATATATATATATATTATATATAATATATATATTATATATATATATATATATATATATATATATATATATATATTTGAAATGAAATGATAAAATCCTTAAGTGAAAAAGACTAAACCTTTGGGTTTAAAGGAAATAATATATTTTTTAATGAGAAAGATAACCCTTAAAGGATAGCCTTCATTGACAAAATGATGCGTTTTCAAATGCAACCCTCTATGTCTATAAAAATGAGTGCTTGAATTCATTTTTTGATCATCCAAAAGAATCTAAAAATATTCATTTTAAAAAATCTGAAGTATAGGAAGAGTTCCCCTCATTTTCAAATTCAAGTTCTTGGAGAAATGAGTGTCCCTTCAACATGAAGCAACCAAATTATCATAGGAGAACGTTAGCCACAAGCCCACAAGTAATCAGTTGAGCACCGACGTGAGGCTAATAAATTCTTAAGGACATATACAACTCAATTTAATTCTCATTTATCATCTTCTAAATAAATTTTCAAGTTTTTCTAAGTTTTAATGTTTATGTTTTATTGAATGCATCACATTAAAAATTTGATTGAAAGTTGCATGTTAAATTAATTAATAACACATTATAGATAACAAGCCCCTCCTGAATCAAATTTCTGACTCCGCCACTGGTTTCAGATGTACCTGGAGGGGGAGAATTGAAGGATCATGTCTCAAGTATCATCAACAAACCATCTTTGCACAAGGTTCCAATGCAACTCTAGGTGGGAGTTTGAAAATGGTGCAAAGTTACAAACAACTTTAGGTGGAACACTATTTATGTGTTGAATTTTTTAGCCTGATTTTTGTTATAAATACAGAGCTCATTTGTGAGTTTTAGACACCTAAAAACATTAAGTTTCAAGAGAGAAAACTTAGAGAGAATATAGAAGTGAGTTTTTTTTAATAAAATGCTATTTTGCTTCAATCTAACCCTTTTTTTCCCGCTTCAATCTAACCTATAAATTGAAAAAAAATAAAAAAAATTGAAGATTTAGTTATGATTTGAACATTAGACACTTATAAAGTTCAATTTTTATTTTAATAGATTTGATTTTTTCTCAAAATACTCTATAGTGATCAGAGAATCTCAACATTTTCTATTATATTATATGGTAGAAGTTGAGAAAATTCTTTTAGAGGAAGCTGAGTTTACGTTGACAGTTGTACATCACACTTGGTGGAAAAGGAATGCAGATTAATTAGTGGTCAATGTGTTTAAGAAGATTTAGTTGTAGGCTCCAAGATTAGAATGAGAGATAGTGTAATGAGAAGTGTGAGTAATGCCGATTGATTTGGTTAATTCAATGAGGGGGAAGTGTGGTTTCTAATGTCTGGAAATACCAAATCAACTGAAGAAATTATTTGTTTCTTTGAAAGGTACTGTATGGAAGATGAATAAGCAAAATTACTTTTGCTTTAATTGGGAGCTCAGTAGTGTGACATCTGTTATACTAATGACTCGAGTATCAAGTAGAGAACTTGTAATGTGGGTGGTAGGATTGTCCATACCTAAATGTTAGGGAGGTAACTAAAATCTGTATTATGAAAGGTGATGTGAGAGAGGATGCTTGGAGAAGGTGATCTGGAGAGGACAAACATAGGGGTTGTAGTTCCTAAGGATAGATATTTACTATAGTGGAGATCATATCTTCTTCTTTTTACTCCGAGAAGTTGAGGATAAAAAGAAATTGGAGTGAATGACACTGAATGAAAATGTTGATAGCTTTCTAATCTTAATGTTTTATTTTCTTCGCTGGTTCAATTTAAATCAACTAGTAAATAGTTAGTCAATGTCTTTCCCTACACATCTCCAATGAATGGATCTAAAGCTCACATTGGTTTTCAGAAGAGTGTCATTTGCTTCTTGTGGTTGTACTTTGCTTCTTGCAATCTTACTCCAAAGAAAAGATAGAGAACCCTCTAGAAAATTGACTGCTTGAGTCTTATATCTAGTCTCCTGTTTTGAATAGAAAATAGACCCGGCCACGGTTCCTGTTCGGAACCGGAATCAAACCGGTTGGAACCGGACTGGTTGGAACCGGATCAGTTGGAACCGAACCTGTTGAAATCAGAATCATAATATTTCGGTTCAGTTAGGATTCACCCCTGACCAAACCGAAATCGAACAGCTGGAACCGAACGATTCCAACGGTTCAAATTGGAACCGTTAGAATTGTTCGGTTCCAACAGTTCTACGGTGGAACCGTTTTAATTTTTTTAAAATCATTATTAAAAAAAGGAATCGAACCAGAATCGTTTGATTCGGTTCCGATTCCATGTAGAACCAAGAACCGGCTGGTTCGGGTGGCCACCTTTAATAGAAAATATATGGGTGTTTCTATAATGTCAAGGAACAGCTTCAGTGGTTGGCATGTCAAAGCTTTCATGTCTGAGGTTTGACGAGAGGATGGTTTACTGTTTCCTGAAGTATGGTTTTACACTTTCGTATGTTTGAAGGATGGTTCGTATATAGGATCAAACTTATAACTTAAGCTTCACAAAAGAGGTTTAGACTTTAGTTCTTCTCTTCCCTTTGCTTTTCTTGATGTTTTCATGCTGGAAAATTGTATTGTTACCTTTGGTAGGAAATCTAGGGTGCTCTTGACAATATATATATATATATATATATATATATAAAAGGTCTTCACAACTTGACATGTCAATACAATTGATCCTAGAGACTAGATATTAATCTTTTCTTTTCCTCTGTCTACATTTTGTGTGGATTTTGGGAGAATATTCTGAGGTTCCTTTCCCTTTAGCTTTTCCTATTTTGTTTACTTAAATCACGTAATGTAAATAAACATCAAAACATATCTAGTTTAGAGATGGTGGAACACTAAGAAGAGTTTATTTGAATGCAGCGTCAGTCCAAAGGCGGATGGAGATATCATTATCCGCCAATCCATATGATTTAGATGAGAAGATAGTATAAATCATTTAACTGAAGATCGATTGATTTAAATGAAACATAAGAAATGAATTATACAGATTTTGCCTGCAAATTATTTAAACACTGTAGACTCATTTACTTGACATTGGGTGTCAAAGAACCATCGTTGCTTAAATGTTTATTTTATATCACAGAATCAATCATATTTCTTTTGAGCAAGAATCATAACAATTTCATAGATTTACCTTGTTGTCTCATTTTCAATTTAGATTCATCTTTTTCACATCACTTTGATTTATTGTGCTATGAACAGCACGAAATTAGCCGAAGTGACTATGACAATGTTATCGGCTGCATGCCATATCTGAAGGTTAACAGACAAGCTTATTAGTAGATGTGATCTTCCCATTTTGCAGCAGTTTCTCATATTTTGATGTAAACAACAAAGTGTTCTCTCAATTGTTTTAATCTCATAATTGATCATTTTGGCTCTTAAAATCTCATGTTTAGCAGGTGGGTGCTTTTTCATAATCACTCAATAATCTTTGTTAATTGATGGCATAACTAATTCTAATTCAACTATTAGGTCTTTTTTGGCTTCATGATTACTTGAGTAGTTTGATTTCTCTCAGGTTCAATGTTCGAATCGCACTAAATACATTTCTTTGGGGTCATGCCCTCTGGTATAAAAAGCCAAC
The DNA here is from genome assembly GCA_019454045.1 of Zanthoxylum bungeanum. NCBI lineage: Eukaryota > Viridiplantae > Streptophyta > Magnoliopsida > Sapindales > Rutaceae > Zanthoxylum > Zanthoxylum bungeanum. The sequence goes on from SKCR01015745.1 coordinate 26,821, forward strand.
GATATACTTGATTTGTGTTGAGAAACTTCTGACAGCATGATACATCGTATATTTTTGATAAATAACTCATACCTCGAGAAACACTATTATCATTTTACACATCAATAACAGAACTCTTGTTTACTATTTATATCTATACACTCATAATATAAAGTTATTGTATACATTAACCAAACCACCCAAACCCATGGCTATAATCATCCCAAACCCGTGTTGGTTTGGATCTAACCTTATCCGTACTTATTTCATGCTAGTAAACACTTTTCTAAACATTATTATTGCTCCACAATTCATGGATCTCTTAACACTTCAAAATCCCCCAAACGTAGGGTTTCATTTCTTCACACATATAGCGGGTTTCAACTCATTTCATGTAAATTTCATTACAATAATCACCTAACTAAGCATGCTTAATTCGATAATCATAAAAAACAAAGTTAGGTCAAAGAATAGGTTTCACCCAAATACAACATAAGAGCTGAAAAAAAGCTTAGAAGTCTTACCTGAGTTTTCTAGAGCTTGGAAATGCATGAGAAACCTCAAGATCTACGTTTGATTTGAAGATCTAGCATGAGGTTTTTGAGAGAAAGAGGCGTGAAAGAGAGAAGAAAATAAAGAAAAATCTAAAAGGGTCTATTTATAGTGAGCCAAAATTTCATGATTTCTATCTAAAAATCACAGGGTCGTTTGAACGCCCGTCGAAGGCCACACGCACTCGAACATATCTGCTTGCCAGCGTTTGAGCGACTGACATACACAACACGAACGAGAACACTCTGGATGGTTTCATTCAAACGTGTTAATGAACACCACAAACGCAAATACTGAATGCGTTTGAACGTCAATATGAACACGACACTAACGTAAAATTGCTGAAATTTTGCTAACTCATGTGTTTGCCCGAAAACCACAAGGGAGGTTGCTAAACTGAAATGGATTAATAAAAAAATATACATATATATCAAATATATATTCATTTTCTTTTATGGATTACTATAAAAATTGTGAAAATATCCAATGGAGTACAGTCAGTACACGTAATTTGTTGTGTTCGGGGAAAGCTTTCATAAGCGCTTTGTATGCCTGCAAGCAAACTTTATAGTTTAATGCTAGCATAGTGCTACAAGAGTGACACATATATTGAACGTACAGCATCAAAGGCCATGCTGATTTTACAAAATTAGATTGATCACATTGACATATTCTTGTAATTTTACAAGTGATTGATTTATCGTAGTGAATCTTAATTCCACAATCATACACTAAGTCAAGCATTTGCACATCCTTCTGGCTGGTCCTCAATATCAATGTCATGAGGAATAGGGTTTCCTTCCCAATTCACCTCTGATAAATCTGATGAGATTGATGTTAGTACCATTGAACTCAATGATGGATTTTGATGATACAATAACTATATACCCAATTCACCACACTTGGGTATAGTAAAAAGTCTTTGCGAATTCAAATTTGCCTCTCTTCCACTGTTCTACAAGGCATTGCTACCAAAATTGCAAAATCTTTTGCCCAATGCCTGTTATCATGTTTACCATCTCTTCCTTGCCCACCCCCACTTCCTCCCCAGCTTTCATCTTCCACAGGAAGCAGTGGGAAAACAGACGAGTTATCAGCAACAGCAGGAGGGACAAACTGAAATAGATTAAGAAAAATATACATAAAAATCATGTATACAGCCATTTTCTCTTAATGATTACTATAAAAATTGTGAAAATATCCAGTGAAGTACACATACTTTATTTTGTTCAGTGAAAGCTTTCATGAGAGGTTTGTATGGCTGCAAGCAAACTTTATAGTTTAATGCTAGCATAGAGCAACAATAAAACATAGAGCTACAAGAGTGACACAGATATTGAACTTACAGCGTCAAAGGCCATGCTTACCAAAGAGTGACAAAGAAGAAGACGTTTTTCGGCAGGATAGAACCCTTCTCGGGAAGCAACAATTGTCATCGGCTTCCCACTCCATACTAGGACCTGCACATTCACCCATCACCACCAAATACAAACATCAGTCCACATTCAAAAACAGTGGTAGAGCCATATAAAGGTCATCGGGGGCATTCGCCCTCATTTAATTTAAAAATTTATTAAAATGTTTCATATAAATTAATTAAAAAAATATATGGGTTATCAATGAGAGAATTTTTATTTGTACTTGTAAAATAATGAGTATTTAATATTTATTAAAATATGTCTTATAAATTAATTAAAAATGTAATTTATTAATGAGATAATTTTGATTTATCCCCTCTAAAGTAAAGAATCAAATATTTTTGTGACCCGGGGCTTTTGAAAAAACAAAGAATCAATCATGTAAATTATAAGTAAAAGTCCCTCACATCAATTTGAAAGAAATCATCTGTTTTATCCTCGAGGAACGGGCGTGTTGATCTTCAGATGTCTGCAAGAGAACCCACCGGCACACAATCAACAAATAATTTAGCAAATATTCTTCTAAAATAAAATTTGAGGCTTCAAAGTACTAATTTTGTTAAATTAAGCTAAGCATATCATATTTCATTAAGCAATAAGCACTCATTTATTAAAAGATTCGTTCTTTTTTTGTCTGCATTCTCTCATTTTAGTTGATACTTTTAAACGCTGTCGTTTTAAGAAAAAACAAATTGTGAGGACTTACATTTGGAGGGCGGAGTGAGGTGGGAGAAGGAGAAGAAATCATAAAACTGTCCGAGTCTCGGAGGCGGACATATCGAAACAGCGTCGCCTTTCTCCGCACTATTCGACGTGTCCTTTCGATTCTTCACCATGTGTCCGACGTTGATTCCGGCTTTCTTCTCTGAATCACCACCATTCGGAGACGCCGCTTCGCTCTCTTTCCGACCGGATTCTTTAGAGCCGGTACTGGAACGTGAGGCTGGTTTGGTTGACGGACCGAAGCTGTTTTTTCAGGCAACGATATCGAGAATTCCACAGATGTGAGCTACTGCTTACTGGTCTGTTTAGTCCTTTGTTTGGAAAATTTTAAAAACAGGTTAGGGATTTGATTTGGTATAAATTGATCTATCTTAAGATGTATTTGATGTTAGATCTTGTTGAAGCCAGCAAGCAGCCCAGATGCTGCATGAAGACATTTCCACCGAAAGCTTGAAAGGACAGCATGCAGTTGGCATGCAAAAATGAGAAGCTGGCAGAAGCTGTCAAAAAGTGTGCACTGTAGCACACGTTTTGGCAGCTATAAAATGAGTCATAAACCATTGTTAGTATATCCCATAATGTGTGAGTGAGATAGAGAGTAAAGTGTTTGAGAGTTTTTGTAAAGCTTAGGATTGTAAGCTTTGTAAAGCTTAGGATTGTAAGCTTTGTAATTCTTTGTTTGTGTTTCTCTCAATTCACCTCTATTGTGTGTTTAATCACAACAAGTGGTATCAAGAGCTAAGGTTCCACGGAGGGATCCCGAAACTCGGAAACAGAGATTCGGTTCGGAAAGTCGGTTCTGACAAAGGTTGTCAAAAATCGATTTTGAGCATACAATCAAACTTTTCACGGCGAGACGAGCACGGTGGTATTTTCCAGCCATCGATCGGAGGTCCAGGGACAGCACACACGCCGCACGCGCAAACGGGCTTCGCACGCGCCAGTTGAAGGTTGAAGACGCTGAGTCAGCCGCCACGTCAGCGTCCAGTCATCAGACCCTGCATAGTCAGCAGCCCAGTCAATAGGACACGTCAGCAACACAGTCAGCAGACACGTGGCATCCAGTCAGCAGCCACGTCAGCGACACGTCAACATTGCCACGTCAGTGATGTCTGGTAAATTTCATATAGGTCCATGTACTTTCTGAAAATTATAATTTAGCCCCTATACTTTCAGAAATTTTCAATTTAGTCCCTAAATTTTTTGAAATTACAATTTAGTCCCTGAACTTGCCCCCTGGACTTTTGGAAATTGCACTTTGACCTCTGTAATTTCTGAAATTTGCAAATTGGTCCCTGTATCGGATTTTCACAAATGAAGTATCATTTCCACCATTTTCGACCATTCCGGACGCAACGGAGAGGTCCGTTTTTTGAAATTCTACTAAGAATTTTTATGATGGAAGGGGGCAACGGAAAAATGATTTTGTTAACCAGTACAAACTATTTCACATTGAGAGGAAGGATGAAAGACCTTCTGTATGTGAAGGACTATAATGGATCGGTATTTCTGGAGGAGAAACCAGAAGGAATGACCGATGAGAAGTGGGCTAATCTTCACCAAAAAATATGCAGTACTATTCGTCAGTGGATTGACGACAGTATCGTGAACCATGTTAGTGAAGATGCAAATACACGTGTCTTATGGAGAAAGCTGGAGGAGCTTTTCCGAGTAAAGACTGACACAACAAGCTGTACTACATCAAGAAGATGATGGGGTTGAAATACCAGGAAGGTACAGCTGTGGCGGACTATATCAACGATTTCCTCGTCACCATGAAAGAATTGTCGTGTTTGGGCATAGACTTCGGTGATGAGGTAAATGGCTTAATACTCCTTAATACGTTACCAGAATCTTGGGAAACGTTCAGATCTACGGTGATCAATTCAGCCGCAGATGAGAAAGTCACTATGGAGATGGCAAAGACCAGATCTTCGAGGAAGAAAAGAGGACGGCAATGCATGAGTCAGCATCAGCCTCAACCTTAGAAACTCTAGTGACGGAGAAGAACACCAGAAGGGGGAGGAGTAAAAGCCGAGGCCCAGTGAGATCAGACAAAAACCGAGGTAAATCTAAAACTAGGATATTGAGTGCTATCACTGTAAAAAGAAAGGTCATATAAAGAGGGATTGCTACAAACTGAAGAACGAGCAGTCCAGGAGAGATGGTGACTCTAACCAAGAAAGAGTTGCTACTACCACCGAAAAGACCTCCAAAGATTTCTGCATAATATATGAAGAAGATGTTGTGAATCTTGCCAGCCACGAGACCAGTTGGGTGATAGATAGTTGCGCCTCCATACACGCCACATGTAGCAGAGACTTCTTTTCATCTTACACACCAAGAGACTACGGTTTTGTAAGGATGGGGAATGACGGACAGTCCACAGCCGTCGGTATTAGAGACATCTGCCTTGAAACAGAGAACGGGACAAGGCTAGTGTTGAAGAAAGTCAATCACATCACAGACATCCGGTTAAACCTGATCTCAACAGACAAGCTGGATGATGAAGGTTTCTGCAGCATCTTTAGTGACGACACCTGGAAGCTCACTAAAGGATCAATGGTGGTGGCACGAGGTAAGAAAGACTCAACTCTGTATTTGATGCATGCTAAGCTTTCCAATAGTAGCATAAATACAGTCAACAGTAATGAGGCAGCCGAGCTATGGCACAAAAATCTCGGTCACATGAGTCAAACGGGGATGAAGATACTACGCAAGCGGAATGTTCTTCTGGAATTGAAGAACTCACACTTACGGAAGTATGAACACTGCATGGCTGGAAAGCAGAACAGAGTGTCCTTCCAGAGCTCCCCGCCTCAACGGAAACCGGTGGTACTAGATCTCATACATTCAGATGTATGCGGTCCGATGCAGACAAGAACACTTGGTGGGTCACTGTATTTTGTGACATTCATAGAAGATCATTCAATGAGGATCTGGGCATACACCTTGAAGAGAAAAGATCAAGTGCTGAGAGTGTTCAAGGAGTTTCATGCCCTGGTGGAGAGAGAAACCGGCAAGAAACTCAAATGCATCATAACAGATAACGGTGGAGAATACAAAGGTCCGTTTGATCAGTACTACAAGACGCAAGGAATCTGACATCAAACGACACCTCCGAAGACACCTCAGCTAAATGGCCTAGCGGAGAGGATGAACAGAACCTTGTGCAAAAGGGTCAGAAGCTTGCTGTCACAAGCCAAGATGCCGAAGACATTTTGAGGGGAGGCACTCAACACAACAGTACATGTTTTGAACATGTCCCCAGCAGTCGCACTGAAAGGTAATGTTCTTAACCAAGCCTGGACAGGTAAAGAAGTGTCATACGAACACTTGCATGTCTTTGGGTGCAAAGCTTTTGTACACATCCCAAAGGACGAGAGATCCAAGCTTGATACAAAGACGCGACAGTGTGTCTTTATTGGCTATGGTCAGGATGATTTCGGCTACAAACTGTATGATCCAGTGGAGAAGAAGATTGTCAGAAGTCGAGATGTTGTCTTCGTCGAAGACCAGACCATAAAAGATATCAGAAGTGAGATGAAGACAATGCCCCAGCAATACAGAGATGTGAATCCAGAACCTCATACACCGGTGCCAGTACGAGTTGAAGATGAGGTTCCCAGACATGAGGGTACAGATGATGAAGCTCCCAGAAATGATAATCATGATCAACCACCTGTACTAGAAGCTACACCAACAGTTCCACAGAGAAGGTCTGACAGAGAGAGGCGACCTTCAACCAGATACTCTGCATATGAGTATGTGCTGCTTACTGATGGGAGAGAACTCGAGAGCTACCAGGAGGCTGTGGAAATAGAAGACAGAGAAAAGTGGGAGGAAGTCATGCAAGATGAGATGAAATCACTGCATGAAAATCATACTTTTGAGTTGGTGAACTTGTCAAAAGGCAAACGGGCTTTGAAGAACAAATGGGTGTACGAGGTGAAGCAACAGAAGCATACTTCACAACCCCGATACAAAGCCAGACTAGTTGTCAAGGGATTCAATCAGAGGAAAGGCATTGACTTCGATGAAATATTCTCTCCAGTTGTGAAGATGTCATCCATCATAGTGGTACTCAGCTTAGCAGCAAGCCTCGACTTGAAAGTTGAGCAGATGGATGTCAATACCGCATTTCTTCACGGAGATCTGGAAGAAGAAATTTACATGGAGCAACCAGAAGGCTTCAGAGTCAGCGGGAAAGAGGACTATGTGTGCAGACTCAGGAAAAGCCTATATGGTTTGAAACAAGCACCGAGACAGTGGTACGTGAAGTTCGAGTCAGTTATGGGGGAGTAGGGATACAAGAAGACCACTTCAGACAATTGTGTATTCGTTCAGAAGTTTTCTGACGATGACTTTATCATCTTACTTCTATATGTAGATGATATGTTGATAGTTGGCCGGAATCAATCGAGGATTGATAATTTGAAGCAGCAACTGAGTAAGTCTTTTGAGATGAAAGACTTGGGGCCAGCTAAACAGATTCTTGGCATCAAGATCGGCCGTGATCGAAAAGCCAGGAGGTTATACTTGTCACAGGAGGAGTACATCGAGAAGGTACTTCAGAGATTCCAGATGGACAAGGCTAAAGCGGTTAGCACTCCTCTTGCTACCCATTTTAGATTGAGTACACAACAGAGTCCCTCTACTGAGACAGTGAAGGAGGAAATGAAACAGGTTCCATACACCTCAGCAGTGAGAAGTCTTATGTATGTCATGGTGTGCACGAGGCCAGACTTAGCACACACAGTTGGATTGGTCAACCGGTTCATGTCAAACCCAGGAAAAGAACACTGGAATGCTGTCAAATGGATCATGCGGTATCTACGAGGCACAACCAAGATGAGGTTATATTTTGGAAGCAGCGACAAGCCAGTGTTGATGGGCTACACCGATTCAGATATGACAGGAGATGTGGATACCCGAAAGTCTACTTCGGGGTATCTGATTACTCTCTCATGAGGAGCTGTGGCATGGCAGTCTAGGTTGCAGAGATGTGTTGCACTTTCTACAACAGAGGCAGAATTCATTGCAATGACAGAAGCTTACAAGGAATTGCTGTCGATGAAGACATTCATCCAGGAATTGGGTTTCAAGCAGGAGAAGTACACTTTGTACTGCGATAGCCAGAGTGCTATTTATCTCGGTAAAAATTCCACCTTTCACTCGAGGTCAAAACATATCGATGTGAGGTTTCACTGGATACGAGACGTCCTGAGCTCAAGACTGATACAACTCAGGAAAATTTACACCGACGACAACGGTGCTGATATGTTCACGAAGGTCTTACCAAAAGAGAAGCTTGAAATCTGTCATGCCATAGTCGGGATGACAAAACTCTCCACATAGTCAGAGTGGGGAGACTCAGAGAACTACGATTGGCTTGATCCCATCTCAAGGTACGTAGACAGTCATACAGATGCAGCCAGGGGAGGATCCTTTGGAGGATTCTATTTGGATGATTGATGGTCGGCTCAGATTTTGGAGAAATCTTCACCGAGGGGGAGATTTGTTGAAGCCAGCAAGCAGCCCACATGCTGCATGAGGACATTTCCACTGAAAGCTTGAAATGGACAGCATGTAGTTGGCATGCAAAAATGAGAAGCTGGCAGAAGCTGTCAAAACGTATGCACTGTAGCACACGTTTTGGCAGCTATAAAAGGAGCCCTAAACCATTGTTAGTATTATCCCAGAACGTGTGAGTGAGATAGAGAGTAAAGTGTTTGAGAGTTTTTGTAAAGCTTAGGGTTGTAAGCTTTGTAATTCTTTGTTTGTGTATAATAAAGAAAAGTTTTCTCTCAATTCACCTCTATTATGTGTGTTTAATCACAACAGATCTAGACCGTTGGATTTGAAGTGAAGTAGATAGACCTTCGACGAAGGTGAGGTGGCAGGGTTTGAGCGAGACGATGTCCACTGAATCTTTGTGTTTCGATCTCGTACCTGTAGGTGATTTCATAATTCAGTTGGAAACAGTTATTTCAGCTAACGTGATCCTTATTTGGCGGGCTCAACATTTTTCCTATTTTTCACAGCGATTTTAGATGAATGTAAAGTAGGGCCCACCGACGGCCCACCCGGGGCCAAAAGTAAAAGTAATGAAACGGAGAGAGGAAGAATAGTAAATAGCCTTAAATAGAAGTACCTCATAAGATAAATTGAAGTTGGTCAAATGTGGCATGTTTTGTGAGGGAGAAAATCTACGATACAAAAGAGTTATCAATTCATCCGTATAACAATCTAATAATCTATTATCACGCGTGTTAAAATATTAAAAAATAAATAAAAAGATAAATATTAAATCATACATATTATTTATTAATTTATTGATAATATCACATCACTCATATTTCTGTTTCACTAAAGAATTGCTCTCTATCCCCTAAAAGCCTTCTCACAAGTCACATCCAAGATCCTGTTTGTAGAGATACCTTTTCATTTCACAAAATCAACAAAAAGCTCGTGTAAAAAAAAAATTACATTATTCTGTTGTCGATATTTTTTAGTGACATTTATATTTTAAGAAGTTATATATTTTAGTCTTTTTTTAGATACATTCAACTGTTTGAATTAGAAATAATACTTAAATATTACTAAAAAAATATCGCTCTATAAATATCCTTTACAAATATATTTACTTTCACTGAAATTTTAATTTTAATCAAGTATAAATGCTTCTCGTTTTAAGTAATGAACAGAAGTTAAACAGTAGATTTTTTCCAAATAACAATTTATATCGGACAAATAAGTTATTCATATTCTACTGGCAATGATATAAGAGAATATTGGTGAAAAATCAAGTGTCCTAACGAGAACATCATTTACTTTTACAATACATAATTAAAATTTTTCTTTTGAAAATTTGGAGGTATAAGAATTAATGTGAGCAAAATCGAATCATAATTGGTACCGTAAGTGTGACTTGTCGCTCATCCGATGTTTAAACTATAATCTCGATTACTGTTGGCAAAACTGCATAGTTATGGAATAATTTGTTAAAGAAGGAGAAAGCCAAAAACATGTATAAAATAACATAATTATTCATCTGGATATGTAAGTTGTATGTTTTTCTCAAAATTTTCTCCGCGACCAAACAGAAAGTAATGAGGAAAATATTGGGAACTCTCTCTTTCTTTTTCATCTTCTCCCACTTGGCTTTATGTGGTACTGTATTTGCATGGGATCTTCAATGGCAACAATAGCCAATTGTGGTACTGAACCTTGTTCAATCAACAGCTCTGACACCGACCCATAGAATCCATCGGGTCTGTATTTGAGAATGAGATTGCAAGCAAAAGACATTTTTTTTCGTTGAGTTAAATGTTTATTTATTTATTTATTTATTTTTATTAATTTTTTTTAGAGAAAATTGAGGATGGAAGTGTGCCAATAGTTTCTAGTACAAATTTGATGGAGACGATAAAAATTTATAGTTTGTTTTATCGAAGGGACAACGAGAACCAGACCGATATACTGTAAGCATAATTTTTGAACCGAGTCTCGAAATATCTTAAAGAGAGCAATTAAATACGCGATTCAACTCAAATTTCCATTTGGTTCGTAGTGCATGATAATGTTGTTCTTATTTTATCACACTGTTTCTACAGAATTTGCCTCTCTTCCGCCGTTTTACATGGCATTGCTGCCAAAACTGCAAACTCTCGGCCACTGCCGGTTATCATGTTTACCATCTCTTCCTTGTCCACCCCCACTTGCTCCCCAGCTTTCATCTTGTTGTGATAAAACACACACTTATAGAGGAGAAATGAGAGAAAACTCTTCTTTATATCACAAATAAAGAATTACAAAACTTATACGAAATTTTACAAAAAAAACTCTCAAAATACACTCTCAACTCACTGTGTTTCACTCTCAGGATTTTTGGGATGATAATAACTGATCCTAAGGCTCCCTTTTATAATGCCAAAACTGTGTGCACAGTGTAACACAGTTTGGTCAAAACGTGTTTCTTAGCTGGTGACAGATGCATGCAAGTTGCATGCACTTTCGGTGTTGTGACCAACAGCTGGTCACAACAAATCTCCCTCTCGGTAAAAATTTGCCCAAAATCTGAGCCGACCATCAATCATCCAAAACGGATCCTCAAAAGGATCCTCCCCTGGCTGCATCTGTATGACTGCCTACGTACCCTGAGTTGGAATCAAGCCAATCGTAGTTCTTTGTATCTCCCCACTCTGACTATATGGAGAGTTTTGTCATCCCGGCTATGACACGATAGATTTCATGCTTCTCCTTCGGTAAAATCTTGGTGAACATATCGGCACAGTTGTCATCAGTGTGAATCTTCCTGAGTTCTAACAGCTTTGAGCTCAGGACGTCCCGTATCCAGTGATACCTCACATCGATATGTTTTGACCTCGAGTGAAATGTGGAATTTTTACCAAGGTAGATAGCACTCTGGCTATCACAGTACAAAGTGTACTTCTCCTGCTTGAAACCCAATTCCTGGACGAATGTCTTCATCCACAGCAATTCCTTGCAAGCTTCTGTAACTGCAATGAATTATGCCTCTATTGTAGAAAGTGCAACACATCTCTGCAACCTTGACTGCCATGTCACAACTCCCCCTGAGAGAGTAATCAGATACCCTGAAGTAGACTTTCGGGTATCCACATCTCCTGCCATATCTGAATCGGTGTACCCCATCAACACTAGTTCACTGCTTTCAAAACATAACCTCATTTTGGATGTGCCTCGAAGATACCGCATGATCCATTTAATCGCATTCCAGTGTTCCCGTCCTGGGTTTGATATAAACTGACTGACTAATCCAACTGCGTGTGCCAAGTCTGGCCTCGTGCACACCATGGCATACATAAGACTTCCCACTGCTGAGGTGTATGGAACCTGTTTCATTTCCTCATTCTCTGTCTCAGTAGAGGGACTCTGTTGTGTACTCAATCTAAAGTGAGTAGCAAGAGGAGTGCTAACCGTTTTAGCCTTATCTATCAGGAATCTTTGAAGTACCTTCTCGATGTACTCCTCCTGTGACAAGTATAATCTTCTGGCTTTCCGATCACGGCTGATCCTGATGCCAAGAATCTGTTTTGCTGGCTCCAAGTCTTTCATCTCAAAAGACTTACTCAGTTTCTGCTTCAAATTATCAATCCTTGATTGATTCCGGCCAACAATCAACATATCATCTACATACAGCAGTAAGATGATAAAATCATCGTCAGAAAATTTTTGAACGAAAACACAATGGTCTGAAGTGGTCTTCTTGTATCCCTGCTCCCCCATAACTGACTCGAACTTCACGTACCACTATCTTGGTGTTTGTTTCAAACCGTAGAGGCTTTTCCTGAGTCTGCACACATAGTCCTCTTTTCCTCTGACTCTGAAGCCTTCTGGTTGCTCCATGTAAATTTCTTCTTCCAGATCTCCGTGAAGAAATGCGGTCTTGACATCCATCTGCTCAACTTCCAGATCGAGGCTTGTTGCTAGGTTGAGTACCACTCTGATGGATGACATCTTCACAACTGGAGAGAAGATTTCATCAAAGTCAATGCATTTCCTCTGATTGAATCCCTTGACGACTAGTCTGGTTTTGTATCGGGGTTGTGAAGTGTGCTCATGTTGCTTCACCCTGTACACCCATTTGTTCTTCAAAGCCCGTTTTCCTTTTGGCAGTTTCACCAACTCAAAAGTGTGATTGTCATGTAAAGATTTCATCTCATCTTGCATGGCTTCCTCACACTTTTCTCTGTCTTCTGTTTCCACAGCCTTCTGGTAGCTCTCAGGTTCTCCCCCGTCAGTAAGCAGCACATACTCATGTACAAAGTATTTGGTTGAAAGTCACCTCTCTCTGTCAGACCTTCTCTGTGGAACTGTTGGTGTAGCTTCTGGTACTGGTGGTTGATCATGATCATCATCTCTGGGAGCTTCATCACATGTACCCTCATGTCTGGGAACCTCATTTTTAACTTGTACTGGCACCAGTGTATGGGATTCTGGATTCACATCTCTGTATTGCTGGGGTATTGTCTTCATTTCCTTCCGGATATCTTCTATGGTATGGTCTTCAACGAAGACAACATCTCTGCTTCTGATAATCTTCTTCTCAATAGGATCATACAATTTGTAGCCGAAATCATCCTGACCATAGCCAATAAAGACACACTGTCGCGTCTTTGCATCAAGCTTGGATCTCTCGTCCTTTGGGATGTGTACATATGCTTTGCACCCAAAGACATGCAAGTGTTCATAAGACAATTCTTTACCTGTCCAGGCTTGGTTAGGAACATTACCTTTCAGTGCGACCACTGGGAACATGTTCAAAATATGTACTGCTGTGTTGAGTGCCTCCCCTCAAAATGTATTCGGTAGCTTGGCTTGTGACAATAAGCTTCTGACACTTTCGCACAAGGTTATGTTCATCCTCTCAGCTAGGACATTCAGCTGAGGTGTCTTCGGAGGTGTCGTTTGATGTCGGATTCCTTACGTCTTGCAGTACTGATCAAACAGACCTCTGTATTCTCCACTGTTGTCTGTTCTGATGCATTTGAGCTTCTTACCGGTTTCTCTCTCCACCAGGGCGCGAAACTCCTTGAACACTCCTAACACTTGATCTTTTCTCTTCAAGGTGTATGCCCATGTCTTCCTTAAAGGATCGTCAATAAATGTCACAAAGTAAAGTGACCCACCAAGCGTTCTCGTCTGCATCGGACCGCATACATCTGAATATATGAGATCAAGTACGTCCGATTTCTGTTGAGGCGGGGAGCTCTGGAAGGACACTTTGTTCTGCTTTCCAGCCATGCAGTGTTCACACTTCCGTAAGTGTGAGTTCTTCAATTCGGGAAGAAAATTCCACCTGCGTAGTATCTCCATCCCCGTTTGACTCATGTGACCGAGCTTTTTGTGCCACAGCTCGGCTGCCTCATTACTGTTGGCTGTATTTATGCTACTATTGGAAATCTTATCATGCATCAAATACAGAGTTGAGTCTTTCTTACCTCGTGCCACCACCATTGATCCTTTAGTGAGCTTCCAGGTTCCGTTACTAAAGGTGCTGCAGAAGCCTTCATCATCCAGCTTGCCTGTTGAGATCAGGTTTAACCGGATATCTGGGATGTACTTGACTCCCTTCAACACTAGCCTTGTCCAGTTGTCTGTTTCAAGGCATATGTCTCCAATACCGACGACTTTGGATTGGCCGTCATTCCCCATTCTCACAGCACCGTAGTCTCCTGGTGTGTAAGATGAAAAGAAGTCTCTGCGAGATGTGGCGTGTATGGAGGCGCCACTATCTATTACCCAACTGGTCTCGTGACTGGCAAGATTCACAACATTTTCTTCATATATAATGAAGAACTGTTTGGAGGTATTGTCGGTGGTAGTAGCAACTCTTTCTTGATTAGAGTCACCATCTCTCCTAGACTGCTCGTTCTTCAACTTGTAGCAATCCATCTTCATATAACCTTTCTTTTTGCAGTGGTAGCACTCAATATATTTAGTTCTTGATTTACCTCGGTTTTTATCTGGTCTACCTGGGCCTCAACTTTTACTCCTCCCCCTTCTGGTGTTCTTTTCTGTCACTAGAGCTTCTGAGATTGAGGCTAATGTTGACTCCTGCATTCTCGTCCTATTTTCTTCCTCGAAGATCCTGGTCTTCGCCATCTCCATAGTGACTTTCCCATCTGCGGCTGAATTTATCACCGTAGATCTGATCATTTCCCAAGATTCCGGTAACGTATTAAGAAGTATTAAGCCATTTACCTCATCTCCGAAATCTATGCCCAATCTAGATAATTCTTTCATTATTCCGAGGAAATCGTTGATATGGTCCGCCACAGCTATACATTCCTGGTATTTCAACCCCATCATTTTCTTGATGTAGTACAACTTATTGTTGCCAGTCTTTGCTCGGAAAAGCTCATCCAGCTTTCTCCATAAGACACGTGCATTAGTTTCTTCACTGACATGGTTGACGATACTATCGTCGATCCACTGACGAATAGTACTGCATGTTTTCTAGTGAAGATTAGCCCACTTCTCATCGGACATTCCTTCTGGTTTTTGCTCCAGAAATACTGATCCATCATAGTTCTTCATATATAGAATGTCTTTCATCCTTCATCTCCATGTGAAATAGTTTATACTGGTTAACAAAACCATTTTTCTGTTGCCCTCATCCATCATAAAAATTCTAAGCAGAATTTCAAAAAATGGAGCTCACCGTTGCGTCCGAAATGGTCAAAAATAGTGGAAATGAAACTTCGTTTGTCAAAATCCGACACATGGACCGAATTATAATTTCCAGAAATTACAGGAGTCAAAGTACAATTTCCAAAAGTTCAAGGGCCAAAGTGCAACTACAGAAAAGTTCAGGGACTAAAATGTAATTTCAAAAAAGTTCAGGGGCTAATTTCAATTTCAAAAAAGTATAGGGGCTAAAATGTAATTTCTAGAAAGTTAAGGGACCTATCTGAAATTTACCACGTAATGCTGACGTGGCAGGTTGCTGACGTGGCAAACGATGTGGCTGCTGACTGGGCGCTGACTGAACTGCTGACTGGGCACTGACTGGGCGCTGAGGTGGCGCTAACTAGACTACTGACATGGCGTCGTCTTCAACCTTGTGAGCGCGTGCGGCGAGTGTGCGCGTGGGCGGACGTAGGACAGCTACTGGAAGGCGTGTGCGACTATTCTGGACCTCTGATCGATCGTCGAAAAATACCACCGTGCTCGTCTTGCCGTGAAAAATCCGATGGTATGCTCGAAATCGATTTTTGACAACTTTCTTCGGAATCGACTTTCCGAACTGAAGCTCTGTTACTAAGTTTCGGGATCCCTATGATTAACCTTAGCTACTGATACCACTTGTTGTGATAAAACACACACTTATATAGGAGAAATGAGAGAAAATTCTTCTTTATATCACAAATAAAGAATTACAAAGCTTATACGAAACTTTACAAAAAACTCTCAAAATACACTCTTAACTCACTGTGTTTCACTCTCAGGATTTTTGGGATGATAATAACTGATCCTAAGGCTCCTTTTATAATGCCAAAACTGTGTGCACAGTGCAACACGGTTTGGCCAAAACGTGTTTCTTAGCTGGTGACAGATGCATGCAAGTTGCATGTCTCATGCATGCAACTTGCATGCACTTTCGGTGCTGTGACCAACAGTTGGTCACAACACATCTTCCACAAGAAGCGATGGGAAAACAGATGAATTATCAGTAACAACTGGAGGGGGCAACCCATTTGTTCGCCGGAAAACCATAAGGAAGGTTGCCAAATTAAAATGGATTAAGAAAAAAAAAATATATATATATATATATATAGTCATTTTCTTTCATGTATTACTATAAAAATTGTGGAAGTATCCAGTGAAGCACACGTAATTTATTGTGTGCAGTGAAAGTTTTCATGAGAGCTTTGTATGCCTGCAAGCAAACTTTATAGTTTAATGCTAGCATAGTGCTACAAGAGTGACACAGATATTGAACACACAGCATCAAAGGCCCAGCTTATTTTCTGCAGCAAACTGACCAAACAGTGACAAAGAAGAAGACGTTCTCGGGAAGCAACAATTGTCATCGGCTTCCCACTGCATACTCGGACCTACACATTCACCCATCCCCACCATACAAATATTAGTCCACATTGAAAGTGAAGGATCCAGCTGCATCATCACCATTTTTGCACAAGTCTCCAATACACTTTAGGTGGAGCTTTGAAATATAGTGCAAGTATCCAAATTAATTTTAGATACATGTGTTGTTTCGTTGACTTTTGAACCTTGTGATTAGCTATAAATTGAGAGCTCAATGAGAGCTCAAAACATCCAAAAATATATTAAAGCTTCATGTTAAGAAAACTTTGAGAGTGTAGAAGTAAGGTATTTTTGTAAAGAGTTTAAACACTTGTAAATTCTATTCTTGTAGTAATAAAATCAGTTTTCACCCAAAAATACTCTTCAGTGATCAGAGAATCACAACAAGTGGTATCGGTAGCTTGGTTATACATTGGGGTCGTAAAACCGAATAACGTAACTCAGTTCGAAAAATTCAGATTTTGGGAAAGTTGTCAAAATTATTTTTGAGAATACCATCAACTTATTCATGTCGATACGAGTACGGTGGTATTTTGCGAGGGTGACTGCCGCTTAGGTGATCTGTGTCTTGAGCATGACTCCCAAAGATGAAGTGGTTGACCTATATGGAAACCAATCTGCAAAACTAGCAAACTGGTTTGGTGTGAGTTATAAAAACCTAGTAAGTAACGACACAAACTACAAACGAACAAGATTGAAACTTTAAATACAATTCTTATGAACATATATACGTATTTATAGTTATTTATTAGAACATATTTAACTCATATTGTTCTTTTTACTTCAGAAAACATGGGTTTATGAGACGTACCTGAAGTGAATCAAGAACAGGTTACACGCTTACCTCCTCGAATATTAGAACTTCAAATTACACATAATCCAAAGTATATAGTTTATGCAAGCTTCCATATTCTCTACATCATGAATATGTCATAACCGTTAAGAGTAAAAAATACTTCACACATACTCATTCAACCCGAGTTTCATATGATCGACTTTAAGTTTTACTTTCCGTATAGACATGATATGCTTATGCCAATGCTAATGGGACATTTTGGCGTAGCCGAAATTGCCACTAGAAATGCCCAAATCCAGCCTAGCCCAATATCATCAATCTTACATGTCCAATATCTTTACAACTTATCACTTTTATACTTATCATCATGCACTTAAATAATATATACATAGGCAAACTTAACATCCAGCTTTAATATAATTTGAAACAATTGACCAAGACATCCATGATATAACCTTAACGTTTTCTAATCAAGCCATTACTAACTTATATTTTAATATTATCACAATTACACTTTCATACTCAAAACGTAATAGACATTTACTAAATCTTGAGAATGCTTGAAGATACCCATGACTTTTCCTTAGCCTAAATCATGGCTTGAGGAATGAATTTGG